>VKKT01003855.1:7533-19684 GCA_008038995.1 Haliotis laevigata | reverse complement strand
CCGCCGTGATATGGCTGGAATATTGCTAAAAGCGGCGTAAAACTGAACTCACTCACTCACTCGCTTAAGCCCTGAATGAAGCAAGTCTCGATTTCATCAGGTCTCCCTTGGGCTCCTTTCAATTTAAATGGATTTATTTGTTACAATCAAAATTAAGTATATTCAGAGACTAAGCGTTAGTCTAATGTTACTGCAAAACTGACATGAGTGGCGCTAAACCTGATCATTTACCACCGCTGCGCTCGACGCGTTAATTGTACACTTATGAATATACATATATGTTTTATCATTGTGTATCAACAATCATTTGACGTGACTTAGTGAAACCCTCAACAGCTGTGTCAGTGGTGTTGCGCTGATCTGTAACAACTACTGTAGACTTTCGGTGACAGATGGCGAAATATCGACTTTGAAAATACAAGTAATTTGGTTTCAGTTGTTGAGCGCGTTATGAATATTTAAGAGTGACGACAAATGGGTTTGCTAAGTAATGATGGTTTGAACTAACTACCAACGGTAGAGTGGACTCAGTAATGGAATTGTGACACCAAGTGGAAATGTCTCTTTAATTGTATTCTGTCAACTATATACATGTACCGAGTGATTTACATCAGAACGCCATTTTTTCCACACGTGTTTCTGAGTGGCTAAACTACACAAGCTGATGGTATATTAGACTTGCACAAGTCTCTAAGGTAATAATTAATAGTTTAAGTAATAATTTCCAAAAATGATATAAATAACAGACTGGCGCCCTTGGATGTGCTTTTCTAGACTTGTCTATTTAAATAATATACATCCATAAGCTTAGAAGTCTGGGACGGAGTGGTAGCCTTGTGGTTAAAGCGTTCGCTCGTCGCGCCGAAGACCCGGGTTCGATTCGCCACATGGACACAATGTGTGAAGCCCATTTCTAGTGTCCCCCGCCGTGATATTGCTGGAATATTGCTAAAAGCGGCGTAAAACTAAACTCACTCACTCACTTAGAATTCAGTACAGCATCGGAGCAAGGCTAGTGGTATATCAGCCGACGGAGGTCGGACGCCATGTTAACGTGACCAAGTAGGTTAACACCGTCAACAAGATGACACAGCAACGTTGTCATTCGTCGGTGTAGTTCGCGCCATGCTTCATGTGCAGCGTTTACCAAACTCAGGGTAAAACATTGGTCCACTAGTACACTGAAACCAAGAGTTCCATCAAAACATAAATATACATGAGTAATCTTCCGAAACCATACTCCCATCCCGACACGATCACGGTAAAGAAGAAACGCCAATAAATATTTGCCCAAATTGTCAGTTCATCCGATATCAGATCAGAAAACAAACACGGCCGCTCACTGTATGACAACTCGCGTTATGAGGGCGTCGCAATAATGACCTTCAACACATGACCTTAGTGTAACGGTGAAACACGATCCACCACGGGCATGGACAATGGCAGAATTCCGTCACCATGGTGTCACGAGCGGGCTTCCGGGATTAGCATGTTGACAGGGAGCGTCATTAAGTTCGGGAGAATTGCCAGTTTTGTCAAGGGTGATGCAACCCCGCTTAAGATGAACTGAGATCCGTCTATCGAGTAGCGGAAACACCAGTCAGTACATTACACCATAGAAACCATTTTTTAAGTCACGAAAGTTACGAAATTTCCTTATATTATTTTTTGGTTAGAATTATTAGGTGTACTTGTGTAATTAAACGTCGTTCATCTTGTATACAGCGACACACTGTGTTGTCATGACAACTGTAGGCGTCGTCTTGACTTCATTGGGTATATCACAAAGTATGTTAATGAAAATAAATATATATTTCATCCGGAAAATGGGCACAAGTAAAGAGAGACGCTTGGGGTTACATCTGTTTAAGGAAAATAGTTTCAACATAAATAACCTCGGCTGTAAATAGCCTTGTTGCAATTAAAGTAGGAAATAATTCTTGTGAAGAAAGTCTGACATTAATTGTAAACCGGTTGTTACGATTTTGTTAGAATAGAGTCGATTACGCGTCCAAGCGTCCTTGTCACAGAATTTTGCTGTTTTCTTATGATAATTACAAATTGAAGTGTAATTATTGTGTTTAAGACAACACGTGATTGACAGGACAAATAACAGGCATCGTCTTGTTGATATGCGACGTTGCAAAGCGGCCCTTTACAATAGTATTGTCAATACAACTAGCCGTACGTTTGGAGGCGAGCTGGAATGGAGCTTCTATTATTATTGCACTTGTATGGGTGGCCAAATGTAATATGTCACAATTTAACATCTCCAACCCCAGACTAGACTCACATTTAGTCTCTGAATAAGTCTAATTTTAATAGGAACAAACAATTCCAGTTAAATTGAATGGGAGCCCCAGGTGGAAAGGAGATCCTGAACCCGAGGAAATCTAGACTTGCTTCATATAGGGCGTCAGCGTTGCTGAAGGGACCAGGAAGAAAGTGAAGTAACGTAGTTGAGGGACTGAGAGACATACTCCATGCCGACCAATCCTTGTTTGATTCCGCGTCAATGTCAGGCACTAACGAATACCCATTTTGATATATATATTTTGGTGTGAAACAACTCGCGCACGGCATCGAACCAGCGGTTTCCGCTTCCAACCAGATGCTCTGTCCACTACACCATCGACGGGGCCCCTCAACTTATTGATAACGGTATTCGTAGTCAATAATTTACCACAGGCTTTGAACGAAACATGATTTTATGACACCGTGGGCGATTTTAACCCTGATCAATATGCATGAACGATCTTCTGCAGCAATGAGAGCGTATCGTTTTCTACCTTCAATAGGATATTGCAATTAGAGTTTCTGTGTTAAATCCATCGAGAGCAATTCGTTATTAGAATTAGAACCTTTCATCGCTAGACTCCATTAACCGAAACGAAATAACAAATAAAACGCGTCAACTCGAGCTGACCGAAAAATGATATACCTCGAACTTACAGCTATATTTCTTTTGATAAATCCTTTGATATTTTGTAGTTACGTGAATGTATATAGATGTTCGGATGAGACACTAATGTTAGGTTCACCATGTGGAGACAATATTTGAATCCAGTTTTTCATGTCCCTCGTGTGCTGTTTCTGGCATGTTGCTGGTTGTGAGTGAGTGAGAGAGTGAGTGAGTATAGTGTTACGCCGCACTCAGCAATATGCAAGCTATATGGCGGAGGTCTGTAAATAATCGAGATTGAACCAGACAATCCAGTGATCAAAAGCATGAGCATCGATCTGCGCAATTGGAAACCGATGACATGTGTCAACCAAGTCAGCGAGCCTGACCACCCGATCCCGTTAGTCGCCTCTTATGGCAAGCATGGGTTACTGACGATCAATATTCTAACCCGGATCTTCACGGGTAGTTGTTGGTTGTGAAGTGTTCATGTATTTGGTTACCCCCTGTAGTAGTGGCACTGGAATAGAATGCTGCAAGAGGAACGTTGTCGTTTTACATACTAATTACTCATTATACTTTCTCTTGCAAGTATTGTGTCAGCATTCTGACCATCCAGTCCATGTGATTGCAGGATTGTTCCTAGAAGCAGTGGGTTTAAACATCAAAGTTTAATTCTTCAAAACATGTGTTGGTTTGTGCGTAATGCGTTGTCATGGTTTTGTGAATTGACACTTCGATTTATGATTCTGTTATCGTGAAGTGTTTATCAAGTTAACTACCAGGCTGTCGCATTGTGGAGCAGGCTGTACCAGCTGCACGGAACACACTGGGCACTCCACATGCCGCACTGTCAGATTGTCTCTGTGTCTTTGTGGGATTCAAATGTGCCCATGCATGTCACAGGGAACCACTGAGGTCACGCTTGTGGGGATGAAGATGAAGATTAGGATGTGGATGAGGGTGACGTAGAGGGTGTGGTAGTGGATGAGGGTGAGGTTGTGGATGAGGTGAGGTAGTTGATGAGGGTATGGTAGTAGAAGAGAGTGAAGTAGTTGGATGAGAATGAGGTAGTGGATGACGGTGAAGTAGTGGATGGCAGTGGGGTAGTGAATGACGGTGAAGTAGTGGATGACGGTGAGGTAGTTGATGACGGTGAGGTAGTGGATGACGGTGAGGTAGTTGATGAGGGTGTGGTAGTAGAAGAGAGTGAAGTAGTTGGATGAGAATGAGGTGGTGGATGACGGTGAGGTAGTGGATGACGGTGAGGTGGTGGATGACGGTGAGGTAGTGGATGACGGTGAAGTAGTGGATGACGGTGAGGTGGTGGATGACGGTGAGGTAGTGGATGACAGTGGGGTAGTGGATGAGGATGGGGTGATTGTATAGTGCTGATGAAGATAAGGGTCAGGGTGATGGTGAGGATGTAGATAAAGATGAGCGTGAAGGTGTGGATGTTCATAAGGACGAGGGTGTAGATGTAGATGATGAAGATGAGGGTCATTGTCAGGGTCAGCATACGGGCGAGGATGTTAATGAGATTGAGGGTGTAGATGAAGATGCCGATGAAGACAGAAGCCAGAGTGAGGATAAGGGTGTGTATGAGGATGTGGATGAAGATCGTGCTTAGGATAAGGAAGAGAATTTATTACGAGACAACTTTTGATTGTGTGTCAATCACTGGTTTGTCTTGGTCTCCCGGTCTCATGGGTATTCACTAGTACTGTTTCATTTTTTCACCATCATCTGCTCACACCCTTATGAAGTCAAACCAAACCAAACTGGACAACACATATAATGTCCAGCCAGATTTATTATGCTTTGGAAAATGTTCTCAGACGCGAATTACACCGTGTAACAGTAGATTTCATAGGTTATAATTGTGTTATACTGTCACTCACTTTATTTGTTTCTGCTACAGCAACGACATTCAAACACCAGTGTCTCCGTTTACGTACAGCGTGTCTGTATATCAGCTTTTATATATACCGTATATATCTACCCAGCGTATATATCTACCCAGAGAACACATAGCAACATAAAGACACACTTACATTTCTTTCACCCCTCCTGTGTTATTCAAGTAGATGGCGTTGAACCTTGAAGTCATAACACTTTGATGAGCACGATATCAGCTTTAACATGAATGCCCTGCTTGTCGCTTGTTGAAAAGGCCCAACGAGAAATTACTTATCTCCACCATTGACACTGAAGCCCAGCAAATTCTTTGTAAACAAGCACAATATGTCTACTGTAATTGAGGCTCATAACGTCACCGAAGCGAGCAACTAGTCAGTTAATATCTATATACAGCTATACAAAGAACCGCGGGAACAAACAGTGGATGTAAGACAGGGGGGTGGCCTTTGGGGTCATCTTTTATGCAGTTGTTCAGAACTTTTTGTAAGTAAATATCTACGGGCGGTTTTAAGTCTTTGTGGTTCAGTTCATTGAAGCAAACCCTAGTGATCCCACGGTTGTTCGTTTATGTAGTTATTACGGATTATTAACAGCCACTGGAGTACATTGAAAGGGGCGTTTTTTAGCTCGGGGAATTATAAGCTATTAATGCCCTGTTCATGACGGTAGGTGACAGGCATATTGCTTATAGAATGATATATTGCACCTATAATTATATATTGCTAATGTATGCTTTATTGTCAACGGTATCGTATAAAATAACATATTTATTGAGTATATTGATCACTTAAATGAATATGGCATGATTTTGTCCTGGAGCGCCCATATGCATGTAGTTGGTTTACTTGTTTCTACGCATTGAACATTATATTTCCAGATCTTTAATATGCATGTATTTGATTGTATTTGCATTGATATTACATCAATACACTTTCGTTCATAGGGAGTATTAATTGTTCGGGAAATTAACAATTGTAAAAAGGAATATATTTCCCCGAAAATAACTTCCACACACACAAATTAATATCATAGGTAAATTGAGTGACCATAGATTTCCTTCATGGAATTTTTATTACATTTTAAATTTTAATTTCCTGTTTAGATTTGTTGTTGGAATATTCCGGCTATTTTTGTAGCCAATACAACGTAACCTAAATGTTGCCTCTGTTGCAATCAATCTGTGACATCTGATACAAACAGCATACGTAAGTAGTGTATATAATCTTATATCATCCCACATAGACATGATTCTGAAATATCACTCAGGTCCGCTATTTAACATATGGCATTGTACATACACCTTGGTATACAGGTGTGTCAAGTAGGGATACATAAAGAACCCCCTTTGTGATCTGGTAGCACTTGTGTCAACGTAAACCATTGTGTATTCAAAGGATCAACCTTAAAGACTAGAAATATGAGCTTCACTGTTGTACGCCGGTAACAACGTTTCACGGCTTGTTACTTTTGTTACAACTGTTGCATTAAGTTATACTTGCTAAACAGGCACATGTAACAGGTAATTGCCCAGTGCTTAAGTGGTAATCGCCAGTTCAGGTGTGGTAGCTAACGTTCATATCTAAAGTGTAAAATGTTGATATTATTTTGTTTCGCTATTAGTCCTGCTTTTGTAATGTATATTCCGGATCAGAATGCCCGTTTCGTTTTTATATGTAACTAGTATGCATCCTGATGAATCAGAATAAGAAGGTAACGAAGCATATCCACGAGTTATCACTGAAATTCAATAGTATTGAGACAATAGTTGGTTGGTGTGTTGTTTAACGCCACACTCAATATTCCAGCTCCATGGCGGCAGAGAGACAATACAAACAGGTAGTACTAAAATGGGGACTGAATGATCAAAATGGAGTAGTATTAAATGAACCCTGACCTCGTTGTCATGACATCCCACAGCCAGTTACCAACCAGATCACTTTAAATCGACGTGTAATAATGAAGTCATTCCGTAAACAACACCAACCCCACTCGCCAGTCCTTTGCTTGTTCAAGAACGCCATCGCTCGTTCAGCCTTGGAATATTTTTATCAACGTTAGTTGAAGCATGTGTTCTTTTAAAATGCTCCGCTTCCTGTCATGTATTGATTATGTTCCAATATGCGGAAAGGCATGCTCCAGTTCCCAGATGGCTCCATTGGAGACGTGGCTTCTGCAAGGAATTTCCGTTTTCTCCTTTTTTGTCACAAACCTGGGCGCAGATGCGGTGGACATTTTAGCAATGGAAATTTGTAATCTATCATTACATGTTAGTGTGTGTTTTAAATACAAATCGTCCACCTTATGAAATATGACCCGTGTAAGTCGAACCACTGCATGTCCAAAGGACCGCATATCGTCTGTAAAACGATGCAGTGGAGTCAGAAAGTGCCATGCACTCTACTGTCATCCTGAAAAATCAACCTCCGTCGATGCGGTGCACCTGAGACTTTCTTGTGTTAACCGAAGTCTGCAACGTGTCTTGTTGGCACATCCTTATATATGACGGATGAAATTGATATCAACGTATCTTCATCTGCTGTACTGAGCGGCGAGGTAGCCTAGTGGTTAAAGCGTTAGCTCGTCACACCGAAGACCCGGGTGCGATTCCCCACATGCGTACAATGTGTGAAGTCAATTTCTGGTGATATTACTGGAATATTGCTAAAAGCGACGTATAACTACACTCACTCATCCAGTCACCCACTCACTCACTCACGCACTCACGCACACACTCACTCACTCACTCGCTCACTCTCAGTGCGGTGAAGGTCAAGACCTCTAGACCAAGCGCTTCGACTCTCGTCGATTTCCGTCAGATAGTGTATATAAGCGTTACATACACTGTTTAATTTGTTTGTTTGCCTCTCTCGAAGTCCGCGTTCGAGCCCTAAACTTGTACGTCTTACGTGTCAAGATCCGTTGGTGGTGGGTGCGAATCCCACACATTCCCCGATTATGATTTTTTGGCACCATACAGCATCCGGGTGCTTCCCCTCAACAACAAACTGACATGACGAGGTATCCCAGTTGCGAAGATCGATGCCCATGACGTCAGTCATTGGATTGTTTGGTCCACACTGTATTAATGACAGACCACCGTCATATATGGAATGGTGCTGAGGGTGGCGTTAAACAACAAAGCTCTCTCATACATGACCAGGGGCGGTGGGGTAGCCTAGTGGTTAAAGCGTTCGCTCGGCACGCTGAAGACCCGGGTTCGATTCCCCACATGGGTAATATGTGTGAAGCTCATTTCTGGTGTCCCCTGCCGTGATATTGCTGGAATGTTGCTAAACGCGGCGTAAAACCAAACTCACTCACTCACTCACCGACTCACTCATACATGACCACAGACCAGTGACAAATAAAGCTAAAGACGTGACCCCAGTACGTTCACGTTAACACACTAGGCAGATACACATTTAGGTGACATGATGTTGTGTATCACCTGCTTGATAACCCTGTAAGCATCTACACCAAAACGTCGCATCAATTACAAAAGTTGTCAATCCGTAAAGTTTATCCCTCTTCAACGCCCCAGAAACAACCACAGCTGAATGTCAGCAACTTTTCTTGCCAGGAGCGTAGCCGGCAAGACACGTCCCTGTTCCGATAGACTGAGGCAACCATGCGCAAAACATGCATATTTCAAACGTTGTTTGAAGTCGTCCTCAGCATTGGCTTCCATGAAAACATCCAGCAAATGTCCCTAATTGAATAAACATATGTACAGAATGTTGACAGAAGTGTCATTTCCTGCACAGCACGGCAAGAATATCGTGGGAAGTAACTATTTTTCCTTCCATGGCATCCAGTTGCTTACTTCAGGCTCTAACGTAAATCATTATCCTCAGACTTTTCTGCATACCATAAGCGATCGGTTAGCCTAGTGGTTGATGTGTTCGTTTGTGTTCCCGAAAGGTTCGTTTCCCTTGGTTGCCATGTATGAAGCAGATTTCTGGTGTCCACGTCATTATGTTGCTGGAATATTGCTGTAAGCAGTTCTGCTCATCCTTCAACGTACTGGTACTTTGAAGTCGGTCAATAATGTTCTTACCGTACCAAATACTTATTGATGATGATGAATTGTTTTAATGCAATTCGCCGCCCTTTCTTGTCAAGGGGTAATATTTATCTAGGCTGTATAAAAAATGGTAATAGCATGGAGAGGAAAAGTGATATCACACCCTCGACCTCTCAATAGATCACTTGCTGGTTTGCGTTTATGCTCGGAAGGGCGACAACTCTCGGATCGATGACCAAAAGAAACCTCCACTCCTGAAGAGTTCCCCATCATCCCATGGGAGCAGTCATTTATCGGAAAGGAACAAATCAGGCTCACAGTTTATTAAACACATCCAATATTCCGCAAGTTTGGTAGCTGATGTGATGAATTGGTTGTAAGCTTCAATAGTTGCGTTAGTTAAATTGACCCCTCACGCGACTCAATTAAGTTTAAGGGTCACGTGGGTTAAATCTCGCGATTTCACGTTGAAAGCAGCGCAGCATGATGACGGACGACTGGGCTTAAACATGTCAAATCAGAGAAGTTACGATTTTACTGGTACTTTGCAGATCCAATTTCTGTTATTCAACTGGTCTTATTTCCAATCCTCTGCCTATTTTATGTTGGGTCCTAATTGTCCAGTTGGAAGAAATAGCCTTTAACCAGCTATTGATGTACGAATAGCCTTTTCAGAGCTGACGCCTCTTACTACCCATCAGAGTGCAATGCTATCATTTGGGGGCCTCCTCTCAAAGACTCCTTTGCTTTGCTGAAACCTTAAAATATCTGATTTGGGATTCTGGAATAAAAGGGAATATTATGCCGTCCCATAATAAAGAGAGATTTGTTTTGTAACTTCGAATTCAAATGTCACGTGATGTAGTTGGTTATTTGTAAAACTCAATTTATTAGATTTTTAAAACACGAAACAGTTTTATGCCTCAGGAGCACTCGAGAACTTTAATTTGCTTCGTCAAAGTGTGACCTGAAATGTCAATTAAAAATAGATGTTACATGTATCGATAAATGCCGAAATTATTTATGAAATTAAAGTAATTTATTTTTAGCGGAAAATCGTAGACGTTTTTGTGTGATTACGTAACATTGGAAGTCACTTCTGGAACCGTTCCTTCGACAGACTCTGATCAGCATGTAAAGAATCAAATGTATGATTATATACAATCATTTGTGACAACCATAAATTAAAAATTATGAAATTACTTTATAATTTGCTTCTTCTATGGAGATGGGTATTTGATTGAATAAATCTTACGAATGATTATATCAAAATAGCAGCGATCGATTTCATCATGAGCGTGACGCACTGTGTTGTGAAGGATGACTAATCACGAGTGAGATTCCGGTGAAGATGGCGAAACATCCTTCTCCTGTTGTGCCCGGACGGAGGAAGTGACTCTGAACTTTGTCAATTGTAAATGCACATTGTTATCATTGCCGATACAAAGTGTACTTGATGGCCAAACATCAAAGTGTGTTTGCTTTGCAGAGTTACGTCCCTTGGTCATGCCAGAATCCTATGATCGTATCTTTGAATGCCAAATTCACGTTGACTGTGATTGTAGGTTTTTCAGTTAGGATTTGTCATCACTTCAGGCTTTACACCCACACAGACCTGAGTCCTCGTGATATAACTAGAATACTGCACAGTGCGTTCAACGTGTTCCCAAGTCAACTTCTTTGTACACGTCAGACATGATGAAACTATACGCTGCGTTACGATAAACACTGATCGCAAAACGGGTACAAATCCAATCCTGTTTATTGCTGTTAGCCTTGGTATCTTTGTATTTGATTATGTTCGAACCCCTTAACACTGAAGCTGGACAGCAAGTGTCACAAAGACCTTCTACTACTGCATAAAAATATAAATAACAGACTGGCGTCCTTATTCTCCGCTTTTTCTAGACTTGCCACTTTAAAGGATAGAATTACTGTAGATCCATGAACTTATCATTCAGTACAACCTTGGAGCAAGGCTAATACCACAACCACCACAACCACTACTACTACTACTGCTGCTGCTGCACTGATACTACTACTACTACTATTACTACTACTACTACTACTACTAATAATAATAATCTACCGCTCATATCATGGTATTAAATAGATTTTTTAATGTTCGTATTCGAGGCTTTTGAGTAGGTTCGAAGAACCCCTTAACACTGAAGCTGGACAGCAAGTGTTACAAAAACCTCCTACTACTATATAAAAAATATAAATAACAGACTTGTTCTCAAAAGTAACCTACACTCTCCATGTGTTAGAGTGAAACAATTATTTGGACGTAAGGATCTTAGTTATGGCCTTTCTAGGAGGTAAGACAACAATATTTGTGATATAATAAGAGTTTCATTGACATGTTATCTGGAAATGTAGTTTCAGAAAGCGGCTTTACATTGTGACTGCTCATTTGCGAAATCTACAGGGCGGACACGTTTATGATTAATATTATCCCGCCGGAAGCACGTGACCGGAAGCTACGGCCATGTTTGACCCCGTCATTTCCATCAGGAATATGTTAGTACAATGAGTCAGGTTTTGATAGAATTGCTAATAACGAAAGTAAACACTGTCAACTAAACTAAAATCTTCTTAAATGATTTGATTAAGGAAATATTAATGTTTTTTATCGCAGTGATTAAATAGATAAAGTTGATTCTTGAAGGTATGTCTGATTGGTGTGTGTACATTCTGTTCAGCCATGGTTACCAAGATCAGTTGATCCTGGGTTCGAATCTCATTTGGGCCTGATTATCCTAACTGATCAAGTGCGCGCGATGAATTTTATTTGTGGTCTAGACTACCAGTTGTCCGACTTCCATTTTTGTGGAAGCGGCGATGGCTGAGCGGGTTAGACGATTGACTTTTTGTGCTGGCGATTAGGTACCTGACTTTGAGGGTGCAGGTTCGAATCCCAGATGGGACTCAACCCAACAAAAGTACCAGAATCTGTACTTACAGAGAAAATGTAATACCAAATATAGCATACGTTACATTTGACAACTGTCTAAATGGCATTGTCTGTTCACACTTGTGCACGTGTTGCCATGCAGGTGCCTCCTTGGTGTGTTCATGTCTTCGTGCACGTGTGCTTACATGCACTGTGTTGATCTACGGACATCTAGGCACGTCCTATTACACAACCAATCTCTTCTCTCAGAATGGCGTAACTGCTGCTACTTAAATATATATAATACATATATACACTGTCATCGGTTCCCAATTGCGCATCATGCGCAGATCGATGTTCATGCTGTTGATCAATGGATTGTCTGGTCCAGACTCGATTATTTACAGAC
>VKKT01003852.1:10413-22867 GCA_008038995.1 Haliotis laevigata | reverse complement strand
TGAAGTACCTTAATTGCTGTGAAATCACAAGTTCTCTTGCGTGAGCGTGTTAGTGAGTGAGTTTTGTTTTACGCCGCACTCAGCAATATTCAAGCTGTATGTAAACAACCACATTTTCAGTAAAAAGAAATAAATTATTAGCAACTGAACGTGCATTATTCTTTTTCCTTCGAATCTCTAATCAAGCCAACAGCTGTTTCCAAAGCCATAAGTGCAATTACCCATACCATACAACACAATYCTTTGTTTCTAACCCTCAAACATAAGAATTCAAAGTTTACTACTGAAGTATGTCTCATTACTGACAGTGATATGATCCATATCAGCTATAGTCTTTACTGTTTTCGACATCTGCATGACAGGTACCAAATGGCAAGAAATTGTCCACGCCAAGGAGCCCTCAATGTTGCTCGCAACTTAAATTAGTAACCGTAACTATGCTGAGAATAGGTCAGTTCATTTCTGATTTTATTTTTTTACATTTGTTTACTGTAAATGTGATTTCGAGTGGATGTGTTAGATAGTTTCATTAGATACGCTTTAACCCTTTAGTATCTAAATTAAATCTTTCAAGGGCATGGGATATGTGGAATACATAAGAAGAGCAAGATTTATGGATGTCACCTTTTCATGTTGTTATATTCGGTTTATTTTGCATGCTTAAATAAAATCTGTTAAAATACTTATCTTGAGGATAAGCGCTTTCTTAAGATTATTTTGATGGGTTTTTTTTAAGAGTCTTAATATATATTTGTTCCATCCATTTTGAAGTTTAGTTGATCATAATGTCAATGACTGAATTTAATCTATATTTTACGATGATGTGAGTTACAAAAGGTATAATACTTAATGGATGACAACTTATGCATTTGTTCTCATCCTTAAAGTATCATACTGATTTTAGTATTCATCAACTTCTAAAATGCCAATCAAACAAGTCGATGTTGCTAGTTGTTTCCGCAGTTCAAAGCTATTTGATGTTGTATATTTTTTCCTTTTATAATAAATATATTCATTTTTTTACTACAAGCAATATCAATTTTAAAAGTTTCATCTTGTAGTATGCAATGATCTGGAAAACTATATTTGAAATAAAATCATGTGTGTCTATAAATACACATGTATATATGTACCAAAGCAAATGCTATTATACAGCCGGGTCAATGTGAACTGGTATTAAAGCAAACGTTGTAGTTTTTGGCCTTTTTCGAGAAATATATTGTGAGCAGACAAAATTTGTTCAGGATATGAATTCAACAATACTGTAATCGAAGAAAGAAATATACAATAAGTGACTGACTATGTATTACGCCGCTTTAACAATATTCCAACAATATCACAGCGGGGACACCAGAAATGGGCTTCACACATTGCTCCTTTAGGAAATCGAACATGGGTCTTCGGTGTGATCATCGAACGTTTTACTCTCCAGGCTACCCCACCGCACCTGTCCTGAAGTATGACACGCATGCTCGCATGATAATCGCTCTGTGAAAGTGTTGTTATAAATCGTCAACTGATTCTGCGTATGCTGGGTATTCCAGAAATTAACTGTAAGGAGGCGTTATGGTTCATTCCCAATACGACCTCCACCGCCGCCTTGACCTCCAAATTTGGAGACACTGTCACATACAGCTGCGCTATGGGCTACATCAACACTGGAGGCAGCGACACCAGTTTTTGTCAAGAAAATGGTGAATGGTCGAAACCAACAACAGAATGCAAAGGTGAGTGTATCCTCATGTAACGCCAAGTTATCAACGTTGTTTTGGGGGGGTATATTTATTTGTTGTTGTCTGGTCTGTTTCATCATTATTTAGTCATGTACTTTGGAGATTCTTATTCCTGTGCATCTTTTGTATTCATAACTACTCACCCTTGTAGTAATTCAGTGCCCGGAGGACGTCCCCATCATCGGCAACACCACCACAAAAATGACGTCCAGAAACTATGCCGACATCGTCACCTATTCTTGTATGGATGGGTACAAGTACATTGGGGGACAGAATACAAGCTTGTGTCAAGAATCGGGAACTTGCATTGGAGCGAGCAATTAGTATAAGCAGGTACAAGCTGCAATGTCATTACAAACCATGGAAGTGTATATATTTGATAGGAGATGAAAAGATTTGGATTTGAAACGTTCTTCATAATAGGGCTACGGACTGTTTGAATGCATCTTTATGAGAATGGGTTCGGTTATACATTTTCCTGTTTCTTTCCTACAGAGTGGGAGGAATGGGGCTGGAAGATACTGGACTTTTCGTCTCAGTTTTATAGATCAAGGTTAAGTAGCCACATTCACAAAAGCTCACCTGCATTAAAAAGGAGCATACAATCCTATGACACCCTTGCTCAAACACTTAGTTGTATTGTTAGAAACATTGGGCTGAAGCCGTCCCTTGTATGCATCAGGTTATATCTATCGTTAATAACATACGACTGAGACGGTTTCATGCAATATCAGGAATATTCGCCCAAGGGACTGTCATGTACATCTGCTTCGGAGACTCCATGTACAAACAGGGGCAGTAGGTTAGCCCAGTGGTTAAAGCGTTCGCTCGTCACCCGTGTTCGATGCCCCACATGGGTACTATCAGTGAGTGAGTTAAAATTTTACATCGCATCGGCAATATCACGCCATATAGCGATGAAAACAAGGTAATCCTTTTAGAATAGCTGTCGACAAAGGATAGTCAAACCAACTAGACTATCACAGATAAATATATATGTATAAATATATATATACACATATCAACTGCTCTGAAATCCTGTGTCTCCCAGATATTATAAGTTCGGTCCGTATTAGTCACAAAAATCTCTGTCATATTGCATTTACTCACGCCTCGTAATGAAGCGCGAAAACAAAACCTGCGCGATATATAATACGTTTCACATTATTTGGCAGAAAATGGATACGTATACATATTTCATTTCGCTAAAAGTAATATTTCTTGTAGCTCACGAACCTCATCGGTGACATGTCAAATTGTTCTTAGCATAAATACAATCAAGCAATACACCAAAGTGCTGTCGCTTAACCTTAGTTATAATTATAGATATTTTACAGTAATAGAGCAAAAGCTGCAATTGAAATGAAACAATATTTTTCTCATGGTAACATAATAATTTCAGATACTATATTTTTCCGATCACCCCGATTAACCAAATCACTGGTAGATCGTGGGGAAAAGTGTGCACAGCTGATTGCCATTTCCGACGGTGTATACGAGGCAAGTGCACACGCTAATCCTAATCCCGGCATATAATACAATGCCTAGCAAAAATAAATTATAACTGTAAAAGATAAATAAAATTGTCTAATGATTTTTAATTGAAAATTTGAAGTCTTTACTGGCAAAATCGTCTTCTCTTGTTCGTTCATGGGGAGCGATACGATGTCGTTTTCTTAACCCCTGAAAGAAAGACTACATATCTGCCTGTCTTCATCGGGGTGTTGATTTCCTATAGAGGTTTTCAGTGTTTGAGTATGGGAACATTTGATTTGTTGGTTAATCTTAACATATCCTCAAAACTTAATCCTTAACAAACCATGAGTGGTAAACAACGTAAACTAATCTAAAGCAAAGACACATCGGCGCTTGAGTGGGAAACAAGTTATGCCAAATGATAAATGTATGTTACAGTATAATATTTTTATAAATATTACACGTAATCATTATCTCAGTGTTAATTCAAACTAGTCTGGTTTGTTTGACTGCATCAAAACTATCAATTAATTTTATGTGCGATGTTTAACATCGGAAACAATAAAGTCAGTTTCATACACACAAATATATCTTCCTCGGCGCGCAAGCCATTGAAACACATAAACAAACCAAAGGGCGACATATATCAAATAAACAGCCATGGAAATGTATACACGTATATAGTATTAAACAGCAACCATATATATATATATATATATATGTATATTAAATAAGCGACCAATGGGCGACATATATATACGACCTTTGGGCGACAGTCGCATATATACATGTACGCCGTACACTTTACCTTTGGGCGACATGATATGGGCGACACCAAAAATATATTCTCTATTTGTATATATTTACAAGGTTTTATCCCCTCTTCATGTTTAATTATCAAATTCAAATGTTTATAGCCCAAGAAGAATAAGAACTCAATGTACGTTTGTAATATATGGCAATGTCGCCCAAAGTTCGCAGTTTATAGTACTGTCGCCCAAAGGTCGGGTTTGCCCTTATAATTATATATATATATATATATTTAAAACTAGTAATGAGATCTAAAATATTTTAACTATAGAGGGCGATACAATATAAAAACAGGCTATAGATCGCCAACAACTGAAGGAAGATCACAATACTAGGGACCATTGGGACTTACAGTACCTTTGCTACCTGCATGGACCCTAGCTGGATTTATACCATCCCTTCAGCCCCTGGCGATTGTAAAAACAATTAGCCATAATTAAAAGAACATATATACTACGATTAAGAATAATAGTAGGTTTAAACTGACCTTTGGACCTTTGGACTTACATACCCTCTCAGGAGGACAATAATTTTACAATACTTTGAGGGCACATGGGTACAATGTGTGATGCCCATTTCTGGTGTCCGCCGCCGTGATATGGCTGAAATATTGCTAAAGTCGGCGTAAAACCCAACTCACTCACCCATGTATTAACACAGATCTGCATCGTTAGCGATATATTAAGATTAGAATTGGTCTTCAGTATCCCAGACTTGTCGTAGGAGGCGACTAAAGTGATTGGGTGGTCAGACTCGCTGAATTGATTGAAATATGTCATTGTATCCCAATTGTGTAGATCTATTCTCATATTGTTGATCACTGGATTGTCTGGTCTAGATTCGACTATTTACAGACCGCCGCCACGTAGCTGGAATATTGCTGAGTACGGCATTAAACAACAAACAAACAAAACCAATAAGAAGATACAACCCGGTTTCATTGTAAAACAGTATGAACAGATGCGTGATGACTCGGTGGGTTTAGCAAATTGGTGTTTCATTGTTTCATTGCAAATAGATGTATTTCAAATATTAATTCCAAATTTACCACTTCCTTCAGTTGGCATGCGGATCACCTTCTGGGCAAGTTTGACGTCTATCCACAGTACGATGACTTTGAAGGATCATGGGCCCCCTCAGATAAGTCTTGTGAGAACGGGAATGAATGGATTCAGGTAAACGTAGCCTCACATTTAACCCCGGTAGAGCATATTTTGACAGACTATCACAGAAATTCACAATACTTACATGCATATTTAAGATGTGTTCAGGTTGTCTGATCTGTTTTCTTTCAGGAGCAGTCGTTTCATGAATTTAGCAAAATGATACTTTGGATGTCATCTGATTAGATCTGATCCGATGCATCTTTATATGCTTCCAACATAAGCTCTCTGTCATATTTTCAGATATAACAGCTTTTGATTTCGATTAAATGAAAACTGTAACATGTTCCTCCGTGTTGGCAATCCGATAACCAACATGACCAGATTGTTCCTTGTGGACCATAATAATCAGCATCAGGTTTGATGCTGTGCCCGGACCGGATACGTTCCTCATAGCATCTCCTTCATGTTTCATCCTGTGACATGATGTGGTACACCACATGCACAAGTACTTCTCTCACGTTTCATCCTGTGCCAGGATATGTTTCTTGCGATGCATCATATGTCCAAGTACGTCTCTCTCGTTTCATCCTGTGCCAGGAAGTGTTTCTTGCCGTGCATCATATGTCCAAGTACGTCTCTCTCGTTTCATCCTGTGCCAGGATATGTTTCCTGCGGTGCATTATGTGTCCAATTACGTCTCTCTCGTTTCATCCTGTGCCAGGAAATGTTTCTTGCGATGCATCATATGTCCAAGTACGCCTCTCTTGTTTCATCCTGTGGCAGGATATGTTTCTCGTGGAACACCATATGCTCAAGCACGTTTCTCTCGTTTCTTCCTGTGCCATGGTATGTTAATGTACATTCTATGCCCATTCTATCACCTTTCTACCTCTCCCTGTATCTTAATATTTTCCTCGTCGTTCATAATATGATTTAGCATATTTCTCATATTACACCCTGTTCCATTCTAGCTGCAAATAGCTGCAACATTGCTGATGCGGCTAACAGGAACATATACTCACTCACCCACCCATTCTATCTGTTCTAGGTTCTCATATGGCACCCGTAAAGAGCCACCTCCTCGTGCTGGGTAACGCTAAGAGCTCTTGAACCCCCCGTTGTGGACCCGGGGGTATATTTGGTCCACCAACTCGTTTACCGTGGGTTGCACCCCTGTGTCGGTGGAGGACGGGAGTCTGGTGGTTGAGGGCACTGGTTCCAGGAATAGCGTTCCTTTGCCCAACACACCACTTCGCCCCTTACTTCACCTAGACGGGTTGTAAAATGGGCCCGATTCTACCAATCGGCTGGTCATGTCGAGCCCTGTGCATTACTTGTCTTTGCACAAATTATATTATGAACTACATGTTTGACTTTAGGTCTTGGTTCTTTTTGTTTGTAATATATAAATTGGTTTTGAAAAATATCCAATTTGAAATGCCTAGAGTCTTATGCCAAGAAGGCGATGGTTCATGGGCCAATCTGGTGGACTGATTAATTTTCAATTAACCTTCTGCTGGAGTATACCATCTCAGTATCCCTGGTGCTGCCAATCGGAAACCCACTGGTATATAGCATTGTCCTAGTGATACTCCGTGGTGGGTGGGGAGCTGGGGTGGTGAACCTTCTCAAATTAATCATGACTCAACCCAAAAAACATAAACATACATTAGATGAATGCTCATTCTCTGATGAGGACAATACAACAAACAAACCTCCTGATACTTGGAGCAGATTTCTTTTAGTATTGTCTACTGATGGTGGACCTCTTAAATTAAACCCTTTTGCGACATCAAAAGCAATTTATGGAATTGTTGGGGATGTTCAAACTGTCAAAAAGATCAGATCCGGCCTCCTTTTGATCGAATGTAAAACCGCAAAGCAATCTGCNNNTCTTCTAGCAACAAGACACCTCGCCAATGTTGACGTCACAGTTTCTCCTCACAAATCCCTAAACAGCAGTAAAGGCATCATTAGAGACAGGGGCCGATTGCTCTATGATATGAGTGAGGCTGAAATAGAAACCGAACTTCAAAGCCAAGGTGTCACGAATGTGGAACGTTTCACAGCCAAGAGAAATGGTGAAATTAAAAAAACAAATACATACTTGCTTTCTTTTTCTCAACCCAACCATCCAAAATGTATCAAAGCTGGATATTGTATCATCGAAATGGAACAGGATATACTGAATCCACTTCGATGCTACAAGTGCCAAAAGTTTTGCCATGGTGCCCCATCACCTGCTACCGGTGTGCTGAAGCTGCACATGACGGATCTGATTGTCTCACATCTCCAAAATGTGTGAACACATGTCTTCATCCAAATCATGTCCTATCTGGAAACGTGAATATGAAATAGTCAAAGTTAAAGTACAAAAGAATATAACATACCAGGAAGCAAAGCTTTTATTCAATGCAGCCCCGTCATCGACAGGTATGTCATACTCAGTAGCTGCCACACACCCTCTTTATAAAAACGTCAAGTCTGTTGACTGTCAGACTGTTATTACGTGGGTAAAAACTGAAAAGTACACTGTCATCAAACCATCTATAAATAGAAGAGAGACATCACAGTCACAGACTGATCTACCATCAATAGTTTCATCTCCTATTGTGAAAAATGCAAGCCAGAAACTAGATAACACCAAAAAATCTGATCGATTACAAAAGGGTTCACGAGACCCAGAACAAATTTTCAACAAATTTCAGAAACTGGAAGACATGGATGTCTTCCCTCATCCTCGTGCACGCGACAGAAGTAAGTCGCCTCGGACTCGGAAAAGTAGATCCCCAGTACTTCCACCATTTACATGAGTCATAACTCTTTCATTCAGTGGAATTGCAGAGGTTTGAAAAATAATTTCAATGAAATACAATTACTGATACAGGACTTTCGACCGTCAGCGTTAGTCTTCAGGAGACATATATATAATCTACAGACACTCTTAATTTACGACAATATACTAGTTATCACTGTTTCTCTCCTCAAGGTGATAAAGCAACTGGAGGTGCTCTTATTTTGGTAAGGCAGGGTATTATCCATAGCTCTGTCTCTCTTGATACCAATCTTCAGGCTGTAGCGGTTCGTCTGACTTAACACATTGCGTTAACATTATGTAGTTTGTATATCCCTCCTTCTTCCACTATTCAACAGTCAGATCTTCAAAATTTGTATGATCAACTTCCGAAGCTATGTCTAATCATGGGCGATCTTCACGGATACAACCCGCTTTGGGAAAGTAACCATACAAATAATAAAGGTAAAATCCTTGAAGAATTCATTTCAGATAATAAACTTTGTATATTCAATGACGATACCAGCACCTATATACATCCAGCTAGGGGAACATATTCTTCCCTGGATTTGTCACTTGCCGATTCCAACTTATATAATGAATTTGAATGGATGGTCCATGATGACCTATGTGGGAGTGATCACTTCCCCACCATTCTCAAAACAATCAGCCCTGGTGAWGATCCTCCTTTATCAAGAAGGAACTTTGCCAGGGCTGATTGGTCATTTTATGAGACTCTGTGTGTTCAGCACTTAAAACATTACCTTTTCAGGAACAGTGAATATCCTATACAGTCGTTTTCCGAAATACCCAATGACATTTCTGACCACACTATACCGAAGTCCTCTGCAATTCCACATATTCATAAACCATGGTTTACTAATGAGTGTAAACAGGCTAGAAAGTGTAGGAAAAAAAGCTGAAAAGATTTTTCGCAAACATCCTACAGTCCATAATTTAGATAAAGTTAAAAAATTTAATGCCAAGGCTTCACGCACTTTTAAACAGACTAAGCGTCAATCTTGGAGTAACTATGTTTCCAAAATTAATTCACGTACACCTATTTCAAGGGTGTGGAACATGATTCAACGCATAAAGGGCAAAGGTTCCAAATCTACTGTCAACCATCTGAAGGATGGTGACAGTTTATTAACTGGTAAGTCTGACATGGCCAATAAGCTTGGTGAAACTCTCGCCAAACATTCTTCTTCGTCAAATTATGTCCCAAAGTTTCAAAAATATAATATCAGAAACAACTGGAGAAGAAGAGAATAAATTTTAACTCAGACAATGGCGAAGACTATAATAAATTATTCTCATTACATGAGCTCCACACTGCCCTTGTGCAAGATCATGATACAGCAACAGGGGCTGATGATATACACTTTCAGCTTTAGAACCATTTCCCTGAATAATGTTTAGAAATCCTTTTAGAAATTTTTGTTCAAATATGGACTTCAGGGAATTTCCCAACTATGTTGCGTAATGCCATTGTTGTCCCTATTCCAAAGCCCGACCGGGATGATACTGATCCATCCAACTACAGACCAATCTCTTAACGAGTTGTGGTTGTAAAACAATGGAACGAATGGTAAACAATATATTAACATGGTATCTTGAAACCAATAACCTTATTACAAATATTCAGTGTGGTTTCAGGAAAAATCGTAGTACCACTGATCATTTGGTACAACTAGAGTCCTTTGTTAAAAATGCAATAGTAAACAAACAACATGCCGTATCGATATTCTTTGACCTCGAGAAAGCGTACGATACCACCTGAAAGCATGGCATTTTGAAGGATTTACATGATTTGGGTTTAAGGGGTCGTTTACCTCTTTTTATATCACAGTTTTTATAAGACAGACAATTTCAAGTCCGAGTGGGTTCAACCCTGTCTGACCATTACAATCAGGATCAGGGTGTTCCCAGAAGGAAGTATTCTGTCTGTCACTTTATTTAGCATTAAGATCAACATCTTATCCAAGGTATTAAACGATTCAATTTATGGATCCCTTTTTGTGCATGATTTTAATATTTCTTGTTGCGGTAAGAATATGCATACTATTGAACGTCAACTGCAGTTGTGTTTAATCAAAATAAGTAAATGGTGTCTTGAAAACGGCTTTACATTTTTCTAAGTCAAAAACTAATTGTCTACACTTTTGTAGAAAATATAAGGCTCATAAGGACCCAGAACTATCTTTAAATGGCACTCCGATCAAAGTTGACAAGGAGGCCAAGTTCTTGGGCCTAATTATCGACTCCCATTGAACTTTTCTTCCGCATATCAAATATCTCAAAAATAAATGCCTGAAGGCACGTGACTTGATTACGGGTCCATTGTATATGGAGGAGCCTGCAAAAGTAACCTTAAAATTCTTGATTCTGTCCACCATCAAGGTCTAAGACTATGTCTTGGATCCTTCAGAACTTCTCCTGTTGACTGTCTCTGTGTTGAGGCCGATGAGCCATCTCTTACACAACACCGTATGAAATTATCATTGCAGTATATAACAAAACTTTATTCTAACGAGTCTAATCCTGCATTTAACTGTGTTTTCAACCCTCTGAATGAGGATCTGTAAAACAAATAGTCTCTAGGACTAAGAGTGAAACGTTTTCTATCTGCTGCTGGCATTGAGCTAGAAAATATATCTCCTTCCCGTCTTCTTTCTTCCCCTCCTTGGCAATTGGTGAGGCTACAAGTGGACCTAACACTAGCAACATTTCAAAAATCAGAAACTAACGAATTACATTAAAGACAAGAATTTAATCAATAAATAAATATAATACTTACAAATCCTTATCTATAGATGGGTCCAAGGATGGTGGCGCGGTTGCTTGTGCCACTGTCATTGGATCCAGAACCTTCTCTTCTAGATTACCAAATAACAGCTCTATTTTCACAGCAGAAGCTAACGCCATATTAAAAGCGCTTAAATATATTTTTTAAAAACACCGTCACTATAAACAATATATACTATTTTCAGATTCTTTCGTGCCCTCAGGCTATTAAAAATATTTCTTGCAGACTATCACTTTCAATAGAAATAATAGAATTATACAATGAGTTGGCTACTGGCCAATATGGCATCGTCCTCTGTTCGTTACCCAGCCATGTTGGAATCTCTGGTAATCTATGGTCGATTTTGCTGCTAAGGCAGCACTCAACAAATCTGTCACACCACTTCTTATTCCATACTGCGATTACAAAGCTTCCATTAGGTCGTACATCCGTGATCTGATGCAGAAGAAGTGGGACACTCAAGTAGGTATTAATAAATTACATGAAATAAAGCCATAAACTGGATATACCTACTTGGGTTGTCAGTCCAGATTTGAAGAGGTCATTATGCGACGATGTCGTATTGGCCTTACTAGATATACGCATGAATACCTGATAAAAGATGAGGATCCTCTGGTTTGCACCCCTTGTGATGGAAGATTCACGGTCAAGCATGCCCTGCTTGACTGTATTGGTTTTTCCATCACAAGGGATAAGTATTTCAATGTAAAAACAGTAAAGGATCTATTAATACTGTTAATGTTCATTTAATTATTGAATTTTTAAAAGAAATAGAATAATTAGATAATTGTGAATAGTTTGTAAATAGATAAATATKTTATTATTGGTAGTTTAGATTAGTAGCTGGGATTGTTAGTGGCTGTACCCTCAAATTATTGTCCTCCTGAGAGGGTACGTAAGTCCCAAAACTTTCTAAGTAAATTTAATCTTATCAGGATTTTAAACGTATTGTATTGTTGTTATTTTATTTTTGGCTAACACTTCTTGCAACTGTTGACAGCTGAAGGGATGATGTAAATCAAACTAGGGTCCATGCAGGTAGCAAAGGTACTGTAAGTCCCCATGGTCCCTAGTATGGTGATCTACCTTCAGTTGTTAGCGATMTATAGCCTGTTTTTATATTGTATTGTCCAAAAGGTGACATCAGTTTTAACTTTCCTCGCTATTTTAATTCTAATTGTGATATTTTAGTTGTTTTACTGTCCTTTGACGACAGGTTTATATGATATACATATGTTTCATTTCAATGTCAAATATGCTTTCGTCACGATATGGCTGAAATATTGCCAATGTGACGTAAAATCTTAACTCACTCACTCAATCCAGGTTCTCATACCTTCATCTCATGTCCATTATGTGCACCAGTATGTTCTTGGTGCAGCTCATACTCCACGATCTATGTTCGTCCGATGTCACAATGGGTTCCTTAATGTTCATTCCTTGTTCCCGATTTCCTGTATGTCCTTCTGTGCCAGATTCCAATTTGGCACGGAATCCTCTTGGAGCATCTTATACACGATTTGACTCTCTTGAAGTCCTCCTATGTCACAGATATTATGTTCCCTTCGTTTCAATATATGACCTTGTGTACTCATCCAACGACCCAGTACGGCCCATAATATTTATCAAATAGTCATGACTGCAATTTATTCACCTGAACTCAAGGTCTGATGGAGCGTAGGGGTTCCCTAATGGTTAGAGCGTCTGCCTCTCACGCTGAAGACCT
>VKKT01003851.1:60007-71913 GCA_008038995.1 Haliotis laevigata | reverse complement strand
AACCCGGGTCTTCGGCGTGACGAGCCAACGCTTTAACCACTAGGCTACCCCGCCGCCCCCAGTGAGATGAGAGATTCAGAATCGGAGCTTGAGGAAATCTAAACTTTCTTCATTTAGGGCTTTAGCATTGCAGGGAAGCCAGGGAAGCTAGGCAGTAGGAAAAACAAGAAAAGCCTTTTAAAAAGGCAACGCTGGAGGCACCTGAGTAAATTAAAAATATTAGTGAGAAGGACGTGAGATGATTGGGGGGAGGGTGAAGCTGATTTCAAGAGCATCACGATGACCATACCTCCGTCTATTAGAGACTTGCTTCTATTTGTGATCGGTACTCCCATCGCAGATACGGTACCCTCATCTCCAGTATATGACCTGTCATATCAAATTTCTTTGTAATGTCTAATCATGTCTGGAAATGAAGTACTAGTGACGGACGGAGGAAACATGGTCGTATATAGTGCCACTACCGAGCAGCGTCTATAAGCGCGCATAGGTTCGCACAGTGATTACTAAGGCGGTATACATGTACGGTCAGCGCTCAGTACTCGCGGTACTGTTACTGAACACGCCTCGAACCGATTGTAGGAAACCAATTCTTCGCTAGAGTTAAATTCCAGGAAAAGCTAATGGGTGCTACTAAAATGGAATGGATTTTCCGATTCTGCAATTCGAAATTATGCACTGAACTAGTACAAGTGTGCTCTATTACGTGTAAATCGTTTTGCCATACAGCAGGAATATTGCTGAGTGCGGCCTTAAACAACAACCAACCAACATATTCTCAGAAGCCCAATATGTGATTATAGCATGACATGGCTCCCTGGATAAGATATGTGCACCTGAAAGATCAAACATCACAGTGGATCACAGAAAAGAGATAGGCTAGCTTCAATAAGCGGATGTTCATTTCAAAACCGTTCCTGACCCCGACAGTGATACTTGGGATGATGACAACAACATTATCTCTTTGTAAATAAAACTGAAATAGACAAGATATCAAGTGCAATGAAATACGAGCCTTTCCTGGGATACAAAGAGACCAAGTCCGACTATTGCTGAGTGGGCGTTAAACAACATAAAAATGAAACAACAACAGAACGTGTTCATCGTATAATGCTAAAAATAGATTTATTCTGAAATATATGAATCAACTTTCAAAAGTACAGCCTGTTTAGTCGTCATGTGTTCATCTGTTCAACAGTAAATGACGCTAGGCTTTCACGTTTGGTAACAACCTTTTCCAGACAGTTTGAGGTATCGTAACATTCATGTAAGCCATGACGTCTCCTTCCTCGAATCTGTCTTCAAAGGTTGGATAAGATGGTACGAATCATACGACAGGATCGGAAACAGCCGGTAACGCTATCGCTGGACATTTTGATTAACATCCCCAAGGTTGTTCACAATGATCAGATGTCTACAACGCGCCACCACTGTCTTGCGTGTACCAACGATACTGGGCGCCGTTGTACAAAACGACCTTAGCGCTAAGGCTACCTTAAGTCTACGCTAAGATCGCTTTGTACAACGGCACCCTGGTCCTCACAACCCATAATGAAATTGTCAATGA
Source organism: Haliotis laevigata (assembly GCA_008038995.1). NCBI lineage: Eukaryota > Metazoa > Mollusca > Gastropoda > Lepetellida > Haliotidae > Haliotis > Haliotis laevigata. Next base: position 70,346 of record VKKT01003851.1, on the reverse strand, counting down.
AGTGGAATTGCTCACACATTCCTGTTTTAGGGCGCTGGGGATAGTTTTCGTCAAGGAATTTATCATGATAAAATGCCGAGCAGACGAATGCGAGAACATGATGTTGTTATTTTTCACCCTATATCAGCCGCAATGCGTTTACGGTTAGTATATACATGTACAGAAAACCATACTTCCTTTACAAGTAATAAATAAGAAAAACTGTAAAAACCTGTATTATGTCAAAATGCCTTTTGGTATGTGCGAAGCACTTTCTCTTTTCCTGAGTTCATCAACGCATAACGCTAAATCTGTATAAACATTTTTCGTTGTAATTACTATATAAATATATGCTCAGATGTATCAGGATGCAGATTGATCATGAAGGAAGAGCCTTCTCTTCCTCAGGTACTTCCCGGATGACCGCCCACTTCTGTACGTGACCTTGTCCAAGAATCAGGTACACAACAGTTCCCAAGCCAAGCAGACCAGCGGTGAGGAAGAATACGATCTGCCATTGTTCCCTTGATTTCTGAAAGATACGAAATGGAGATGTGTTTTGTCATTTGATATTCATAATGACATATCTTCATAGAGACATACATTTGTGATACGTCCCATATAACCGGAGTGGAGGGATAGCCTAGTGTTTAAAGCATTGGTTCCTCACGCCGAAGACCCGGGTTCGATTCCCCACACGGGTACAATGTGTAAAGCCTATGTCTGGTGTCTCTCCCGCTGGTATTGCTGGAATATTGCTAAAACGGCGTAAATTCACTTATTCATTCTAAATAACCATCAGTCGTTAACAAACTCGTTTCACTGCTGTAGAAGATGCACGTGTAGCAGTAATCTTAATTCCTTATTTACTTTAAATATTAAATACTTTAGTTGTTTTGTCATGCCCCAAACGTTACCTGCAATGGTCACACTATGGTGGAATGCCTTTTAGGAAATATAGATTTTGGTGAATAAGTTTTATTACACGTAATTCTTCATTAACTCAAAAACCTTGAGCGATATTTGATTTATTGATGGGTATTCGGCAACTTTATCAACACCATTTCCCGTTGGAGCCGGTATTGGAAATTTATTTCTCTGACAATAGCTTAATATACAAATTATGAATTTTCTATTACCATATATCATGCTACTTACATCTTTTGTTACCTCGGCCACGACATACGGGGCCAGTATTCCAGGTATCATGCTAATGGCGTTGGAGACGCTCATAATCTTCGTAGCAAACACAGGTGCAATGTCGTAGAAGTTGACGAAGAGTCCGCAGTAGGCCAGACCGCTGAGACCAATGATTAATGTCAGAAGGGCTACAGCGATGTCTTTCTGGGAGCAGTCCAGATAACTGAGTATTATCAGGAGAATTCCCGGAATAAGATGGCCTGTGTGTATGCAAGTGATACGACTATCATTAACAGTTTTCTTTCTTCAGACAAAAACAGGTGTCATATCATAAAAATCTCCTCGTAAAATGAAAATTGCCACAGTTACAAAGGATTCAATAGAATACTTTTCGAGTTAATACATCCCTGCTTATTATCACTATCTTTAATAAATGATGGCGATGATCATCATAAAACCCTATCCTCGTAATGACTATTATTTCATAGTTTGACTTGTGAAACGGTGTACATGATCAATCGTCCAAAGTTAAAACTAGGGAATTCCTTAACTCACAAGGGCATGCAATTCATGCATATGGTGCACAAGGAGCAGTGGTAGTCAGGTGATGGACAAACCGTACAAGTTTATTTGATTCACACAGCATGTATAACGTTGTGTTAAGCATAACGTAGTCTATGTGAACCGCTCCCGTGGTGTAGTGGTTAGAGCGTCCGCCTGGCGAACGGAAGGTCGCGGGTTCCATGCCCGGTACTTGTTGGTCCCTACCTGGCCCTTCGGCATTAATGGGTAAAACAAGGACTGGTCGGCTCGGAGTCAGCATAATGTGTCTGAGTGGGGTTTCCATAGTATTACTTAACTGCTGCATAGTATCTCAGTGAGCTAGCACTATAGAACCAGCTCAAGTCTAGGCTGCCACAAGCAGCCAGACATACACACGCAGGCAGTCGTCATATGAGCGAAATATTCTTATGTACGACTTAATCCCCATTTCACCTCACCTCACGTAATCTATCTATACTTACCGAGTATTGTCATGAGTTTCCTGGTATAGTTTACACTCAGTAACTGTTTCTCGATGAGAGTATCCGCAAATAGTGATCCCAACAATATTGCCAGAAGCATCGCCAGATAGGGGATGAGGGAATATACGCCATTCTGATGATATCATAACATAAATCCATACAATACAGATCTCAATTATCAGAAAAACTGATTCCCTTATGGATGATCAGAAATCAGAAGGCAAAAGGCGATGAATATTATCTGAATCACTGAATATCCAATTCGAATAGACACGTGCATATATAAATCCAAACAGAAATTCGTCGTGTATTATACAGTTGCCTGAAAAATTCGCATAACAAAACGCTCCCATACATTCCAAAAACTTATGTTCGTTCCAAATCTCACACTTTTCTTATCACGTTTCTAAGCTTGTCACAATCGTGTCCATGACTTCATCAAAGTTATGTACAAATGACTGTTTAACACCAGCAAGTTTCCATCCAAACATATCAAGAAGCCATACTTTAGTACAGATTGTCGTAACAGTACGATCACTTAATGGGACCTAGTTGGATGGTTGGTTGGTTGTTGTTTAACTCCGAGCTCAGCAGTATTCCAGCTATATTGGAAATAATCTATACATAATCGAGCCTGGAGCAGACAATCCGTTGATCAACATCATGACTATCGATCTACGAAATTGGGATACGACGACATGTGTCAACCCAGTCAGCGAGCCTGACCACCCCGTTAGTCGTCTCTTACGCAAGCATTGGTTGCTGAAGACCAATTCTAACCCGGATCTTCAAGGGTTAATGGGACCTACATATCAACTCACCGATTGTATGTCGAAGCGAAGTACTTCCATCATGTAGGTGGGTAGGTTGGACATCATGAGAAAGAGGCCGAAGTTATAGGTCACGTGTGCAGATACTATACCAAGGAATGGCAAGGAAGTAAAAATAGTCCTCCACGGCGTAGGTACCTGCAACTACAAACACACCAGAAAAGGCTCATTCATTACCTGAGGAAGGAGCAGGCATACACTCCGAAACGTCGTGTTATTCACAATAAAGAAGTTGACATCCATAAATCTTGCTTTTCTTATGTATTCCACTTCTAAATGTCCTTCAAAGATTTGATACAAACACACCGTTCATCAAAGGAATAATCCCGGAATAATCTTATTTCGATTGATTTTGTTCTTGTTTAGGACTCAGGTGGTGCCCAGATGATGGTCTAATTTGGTCGAATCCAATACTATCAACAAAGGCCACGATCTGTTGGTATCCATCTCGTTTCCTCATTCCACGGATCGATGTGAAAAAAATTAAACCAAATCCAAACCAAACGAAACCTAACCTTCATTTTGGTTTGATTTGCTCACAGAACAAGTTTTGTTTGTTTGTTGTTCAACGCCACAAGCAGCAATATACCGGCTATTAAAACCAGTCTATAAATAATAGAGTCTGGTCCAGACAATCCAGTGATCAACGTCATGAGCATCGATCTACCCAACTGGGATACAATGAAATGTGTCAAAGAATAAGTAATACTATCCCTATATATACAGGACCGTCTGGTGGAGCTGGAATATTGTTGAGTTCGGCGTTAAACAAAACCCGAACAAACATTGTTTAGTAAATCAAAGACTATTCTACTCAATGTTCAATGTTGTTAGATGAGAAAAATGTTTTTAACCTGTGTCATTTTCTCAGAGAAGTTACAATCAAACATTTAACAACGAAAACACGAGAGCACGTAGAGTTTAACACAGACAGCTGTCAATATGAAAATCCTCAAACAAGGCAGATTTTTTTTCTTCACTTTCATTGTCATCTGAAACAAATTCAGTACCATCTGCTTAATGACTTTGCCGTCTCTTTGTTGTGTAACTCCACACTCAGCAATATTCCAGCTTGCGGTCTGTGAATAATCACAGACCAGAAAATCCAATGATCAACAGCATGGGTATCGATCTTTGCAAATGAGATACGATATGTGTCAACCAGTTCAGCGAGCCTGAACACACGAACCTGTTCGTCACCGTTTATGATAAGAATGGGTTGCTGAAGACCAATTCTAACCGGATCTTCATGGATAAACGGTATGGAACAAAGTGTTTTGACCTACTTGAACCCCTTTCTTTGTCGACTTTCCCAGTGCTGCTTCTATATACTGGCGTTCTTTTGGGTGTATTCTGGGATGGTGTGCAGGGTCATCGTAAACACTGTAGATCCAGATAAATGTCCAGCATACCCCTACGATACCTGTAACAAAACACTGGATATTTAGCTACCACGCAACGTCTGCAGATCGAGGGGCGGTGGGGTAGCCCACAGGCCCTCGTGTCTTTGCGAGGATCAAAGATTGACCCCCGACTCAATATGCTTCGCAGTACAATACATATGACAACCCGCCAACCGCCTGCTTTGCGATCGCTACGGTACCATAGCATGCAATCGATTAAAATTTATGTAAACATAATCATGGGATGATCGAGCCTGCTGACCTATCGAGCACCACTCATGACACCTACCAATTCTTGATTGTTATTTCTGCAAGTCGATTGAAACCAGATTTTGACCCTCAACTAAACGATCTTGACACAAATGGATGACGATATATCCGCACACAACGGGGTGTGGTCGCGGGAATTTTTACTTTCATCGACTGCTTGACTTGGAAATGTAAGATTCTTTTTTCCAGCAATGGCTTCTCAAAAGAATGCATCAGGTGTAAATGCTCCTTAACAAGCATCAACCAACCTAGCTATTTATATTGTAGGGAATCAAAAGGAATCACTCTGAAATGTGTGCGCTCCAATACCATGCCCGTGACGATCCGGGTTAAAACTGATCTTCAGCAATCCATGTTTGTCGAAAGAGGCGACTAACGGGTGGCCAGCCTCGTTGACTTGGTTGATGCATGTCGTCGCGTGTCGATCCCCACGATGTCAATCAATGGATTAGCTGTTCTAGACTCGTTTATTTACAAACCGATGTCATATAGCTGTGATATTGCTGACGGCGGCGTAAAACAAAACCAACAAAAGATACAGATTTCAAAGAATTTTTATATAATGCTTACCATAGAAGTAGAATACAGTGGGCCAACCTCCAGCAAAGTTCACTTTACAGAGGAAAGCTGACAGTGGGAACACCAAAGCGGTTGCAGACATGGTACCGGAGTACATGATACATACTAGACGACTTCGTTCTGTAGGTGGAGCCCATTTACCCCACAGAGCAAAGATTCCATTTATTGTGAATCCCTACAATAAAATGGTAAAAGCGAGTCTATTTTGACACTACTTTTGGCTATAATACTGTTATTATATATAACGTATTCGCGAATTAAATACAAAAAGATAACAACCTTTAAATAGCGCTGTACACTTAGTGAACGTTGCACGCCTCCATGGTTCATTGTACGTATCCAGGACTCAAGCCTGATGAGCGAATGCTTTAGTCACTAAAGGCTACGCCACGGGCAATATCAGTCAGCAAAAAATGCCTAATTATATTCAAATCGTGATATTTGCACAAAGGGAATCACTAATGTTTATCTAACAATCGGATGCATGTATATCAATAAAACCATATCACGCAGCAATGTTCCAGCTACATGACGGCGGTCTGAAAATAACCGAGTCTGGACCCGATAATCCAGTGATTAAATTTAACGCATTTAGGATGCGATGGCATGTTTCATCCAAGTCAGCGAACCTGACCACCCAATGCCATTAGTCGCCTCCCACGACAAGCATGGGTTGCTGAAGATCAATTCTAAACCAGGAACGTAACGGGTCCAGTATCATGTATTAACATTTACATTGATAGTAAAATGATACTTACATTAAAGACTCCAATAATTGCTCTGAGTACGAGCACTGCCCAGGGAGACCACCTTGCTGTGACCGGTGTCAACAACGTCAGTACTGACATAAAGAACATCCCGGTGGCCACCACCTTCCTTGATCCCCATCGTTGTATAATGATTGAGCAGAATATCTGAAGACTCATATAGCCCCAGAAAAGTCCGCCTAGGACAAGGCCCTGGGTCTCCTTGTCCCAAACCAGCTCCCCGTCCTGTTTGGAAATACACAGCTGATTAAGATATAATCACAATTGGGATGTTAAAACACGACAGTTGAACCTAACTTCAGACAGTTACTTCTTAACAGACTCACCTACATAACTGATGCAAAATGTCTGCAACTGAGTGCGGCGTTAACAAAGAAACAGACAACATCTGCATTTATACATATCGAGTATTAGGGCCTGTAAGTACAATGATATTGTAGTATCATAAATCGTTTACCTATAAGAGACTGTGTGGAAACACACAAAACATATAGGAAAAGCAGAGAGAAAGAATAACAGCTCCTACCTCACGCTCTTTAACATCAACAGTTTTTGAGTCACAGGAATCATGCAAAGGTACTCCTTCAGTGACATTAGTGTCTCCTTCGACGATTGTGACGTATGATAAATTCGTAATGCCACTGGTGTACAGAAACCCTCTGCTGTCGTTGGTGAAGAGGCTCACGTTGCCGTTGACAGATATCCCGTATTTGAGGATGTCCACGGCAGTGTGGTTGACCATGCAGACGATGGCCATACTGAGGTCGCCGCGTTGTAGGAATGTGTTGACTATGCCAAAGGATCCGACGAAAGATATCCAGTACCGAGTAGAGCGATACCATGGTGGCGAGCCATCATCATCTGAAATAATTGTACGAGCTACAGTACATCTGTTATGTCACTCTATTTTAACTTCAAATGATGCCTGGCAATTATTAATGCCAACATTACCTTAAACTCCTATTGATATCAATGGACACTTGAAACTGATAAGTTATGTTTTGACACTCTGGTATAACATGATTCGAAACTTCACCCGTAATAGACTGGATCGGAATGTAACATATGCTATATTTGGGATGACACTTTTTCAGTAAAGTACAGATTCCTGTACTTTTGTTGGGTTGAGTCCCATGCGGGATTCGAACCAATATTCTCAGAGTCAGGCACCTAATCGCCAGCACACAAAGTCAGACGCCTCACACGCTCAACCACAACGGCTTTACAAAGAAAGTGTAGTCCCAAATACAACATATGTTACATTTGACCACTTTCTAAATGGCATTGTGTATTCATGGATTGGCATGTATGTGTTTGAGTCATGAGAGAGCCAACATTGGCTCCAGCAACACATTGCAGAAATTTATAGGAATAACTAATATAAAAATATTTTATTTTGAATATGTGTTTAATCTTATAGTATTACAATACGATAAGAGGAACAAATGTATCCTTTGCAAGATTGGTTTTTAACGGTTGCCAATGTAGGAGCCTCATGCGCTGATCATTTCTCGAACACCTTGTATCAAACATATTTAGTAAGCGATTGTTCATGATACAGTCTGTGTTGATACGACACTGCTGTTAAGAGATAGTTCTGGTGGCTGTGGAAAGGGATTTGTTGGTTTCATTTATCTGTATTGCAACATATTCTCAAACCGAGAAAGCGATTCATGACATATTTGGTTTGGGCTTGGGGAAATTGCTTGCTTGTCAATATAAAGCGGCCTTCACACGGCAAACTCAAGTTTAACAACACATGTTGTTAAAATTTAAAAAGTTGTCAAACTCGCGATTTCACATGTCAAACACATGTTGTCAAACTTTCCTGTCATTTGGGCATCATGTCTCCATCGTGCGGTCACGTGACAATTTCGTTGACTTTTATTGGTTGTTTCTGAACAACACGAGTTTGACAACACTTCACACGACAAACTCGAGTTTGACTGCACCAAATATTTGATGGAAAAGTTTAGACCGATCCTGTTTCTCGACAACAGTTCGACAACTCTGAAATTGGTGTTAGTGGCGAGTTGTTGGAATGTTCACATTCTCAAACTCATGTATGACAACACGGGTTGTCAAACTTTAGTTTGCTGTGTGAAGGCCGGTTAACGATGGTAGTACAAAATCAAACGTGTTGGGCCAGACATACCGGGTGCATACATCTGCAGTATCTCAGCTATTTGACGGCAGTCTGTAAATAACCGACAACCCAGTGATCAACAGCGATCTACGCAATTGGGATGCAATGACATGCATCAACCATTTCATCCAGCCTGAACACGTGATCACTTTGTGATCTCTCGCGAGAAGCATGGTTTGTTGATGAGCAACTGTCACCCGGGCCGCTGAAATGCAGACGCGTGCTATGCTTCTGAGAGCACAACTCGTTGTGGAGAATATAGCACCTCGGAATCAGCAGCAGATGTCTGTTTTGAGACTCACATACCTATTCAGACTACAAAACGTTCTCTTTCATATTTCAAATAATGTCCACCAATGACTCTTTTGTCAAAGACTAATGCAAGGATGAAAACGATGGAAATTAGGAAATATACCAGCAATTATAACCATCGATACATATTCACAACCGAGTTTCACAAAGTGTTGCTGAAGTAATATATTTGAATTACAGATAAGTTACTTGGAGCCGTCCGAAATCAAACTGGATAGTTTACCGATCATGGTTCATTATTTAGTACAGAAAAACACGATGGATAACAACAGGTGTTCCATCAATGATCATATTCTTTCCAACAACTGTCGCAACAGGAATGCATTCTATTAACTAACAGCATTTGGATATTCAAAAATGTAAGCACAAATTGGCACTGTAAATCTCTGAAAAATTCAAGAACATAATAACAAAACCCCTTTTCATTAGCATAACAAATATCTGTTAAAAGCTCTATCTGCTAATTCGACTATATAAAGATCAATTGTCAAATCGTCATGGAATTTGCAACAAACACATGCAAAGGCAATTCAGAGTACGATTGGTGTCTTGTCCACCTATCAACATTAACTTATATTGTCTTTGGTTTGTTATTGTTTTGCTATATTTACATATACCAAGCAAATTCTGAGTCATTCTGAATAGCATGTACTGCTCAGTTCAAATGTACATATGTCAACATAGACGACACTACGAAACATCTATAACGAAGGATCATGATACCTGGAGATATGACCTGGCTATATACGTCATATTTTTAATAAATAAAACACATTTAAAGTTGGGTTAGAAATGCACCTCTGGCCTAACAAACGTTCGGTTATCATCGTTTTCACGGTGTTGCGTGTGATCGTTACACAAACTGAAAATAATAATTAACAAAAACGCAGGTTTTATTTTCAGAGGCAACACTGGATATTCAGCTTATTCTGAGCAATGCCATTCAAAACCCACAGTGTTACCATCACAGGGAAATTAATGTGATATGACTGTGTTCAAGAACGGGAAACCTAGTGTAATGTAAATCTAATATGTACACACCTTCCATCCAGAATATGTTGGTTGTTATTCAAGTAAACAGATCCTACAGTACCAACTGTTCTCGGCTATCTCACTCACTAAACCCTGTTCATCATGTATACACAGCTACAGGACACAGCACGTAATACGACACAGGTGAAACCCATACAGCATCAAACACATTGCGCTAGCACGTGGACTTTCTGCTCATTGATGTCACGTCTGTCACATATTGTATAGATTTCTTCTATGATATCTATTTTTTCAAGTGGAGCGGAACATGTTCTGAAGCCACACATTTGAACGAACACGTTCATAGGTTGAATGTATGTCAATGAAAGAGGAGAAAGGACATCTTCCATAACTTGCGTTATACAAGGGTGCATACTAAGACCTACTCTCTTAATGTAAGGCATCGTTCTTATTTGCATTAGTGTGTTCAGTGGCCTCTAACAGCTGCCGAAATCCACGATAAAACCATTTGCTGATCCTCCATAGTAAATATGAAAGGTCAGATCAATAGAATAATTACCCCCTTTTATCTACCGAAAGTTTGTTTGTTTGTTTGTTGTTTAACGCCGTACTCAGCAATATACTAATTATATGTAGATAATCGATGGTCTGCAGATAATCGATGGACCAAATGGATCAACAGTATGACCTACCGAAACAAATTCCATTAGGTTTTTAGGCAATATAATGATGAATAACCTAAGAATGGAACACTATAAATAAGTGAAATACACCATGCCATTTTAGAAAGTGGTCAAATGTAACCTATGTTTTATTTGGGATTTCACTTTCTGAGTAAAGTACAGATTCTAGTACTTTTTGGGTTGAGTCCCATCCGGGATTCGAACCCACACCC
>VKKT01003850.1:61178-71643 GCA_008038995.1 Haliotis laevigata | reverse complement strand
GTCTGGTCCAGACTCGATTATTTACAGACCGCTGCCATATAGCTGGAATATTGCCGAGTGCGATGTAAAACTAAACTCACTCAATTGTTTGTTGTATATTGCTTATTTTTGATAAAATCAATATTCCAGCTGTATGATGACAAGTCTGGACCAGATGACCCAGTCACTGCCACCATGGTCACCGATCAACACAACCGGGACACGGCGACATGCATCAACCAAGTCATCCTGACCACCCGGTTCCATTAGTCGCCTGTTACGACAAGCACAGGTTCCTGAAAACCAATTCTAACCCGGAACCGCCAGCGGCCTTATTGCCTATAATCACCAAGACAATAACAGCCAGCAACCACCAAATCCCACAACATGAAAGCATCATGTTTTTTCACGCTATAAATTCCGACACCAAGGACCATGTTTTCATTCAACTCACACCCACACCAAATTCTCACAGCTTCACAAGCAATATCTTTTTCCACTAAGCTCCCAGGAAGTACATGACATGTGGCTCGGAAACTCGGCTTGACTACCACTTGGATAACCTGACACCATCAATAATTATTACCCAACCACAGGCTGAATCCTTGGGTCACAAGTACAGTTCTATTAAGATTGGTAGATTGGTTGTTTAATGCCCCACACAGCAGTATTCCAGCTATATGGTGGTTATCTGTAAATAATCAAGACTGGACCAGACAATCAAGTGATCAACATCATGTGCATTGAATCTTCGTATTTGGGATACAATTACATGTGTCAACCAAGTCAGAGAGCCTGACTACCCGATCTAGTTAGTCGCTTCTTATGACAAGCATGGACTGCTGAAGACCAATTCTAACCCATATCTTCATGGGCTGTTCTATTAAAAAGCATCTCTAATGGTGATGCCACTTGTAAAGAGATCACAAACCCTACCAGCCGGCCAAATGCATTCCTGTAAATCAGGCGCTGCACAATTCCAGCAAAATTGGCAAAATTAGTAGTCACTCGATACCATATCGAATCTCAGCCGTGTAAAAAATAATCGAAATATCAATTTTTAACTTTGAGGATTTTGCCTGACCTGGTCTGGGCATCAAGTGAAGAATTGTGGCAACCTCTCTATGACATGTCTTTAAATTGGACCAGTAATTTCTAGACATTCCCTGTTTTTTGCTGAACAAGTTCCATGATTGATTTTCTCAAATCTGAAAGTAAGCAACAGCGATATTGTCGCGGTTTCCTAGCTCGATCTGGGCTCTGGTTGTAACTCAATTAGGATGATTTGAGCAGTTCCTTGAACGTGTCCCACAAATACTAGAAATGACACCAAGCCAATGAGAAGACGCCTTTGTAAATCAATGTATGGAATTGAAACCATTCAAAGATCAGAAATTTGGAAAGAAGCACCAAATTCCAGGCAAATTATTTGGGAGCTTTTTTCTTTACATGCTTGATTCTAAAGAAGGTTTGATGCAAAAAATGTCATTCTGTACCACAGAAAAGCAATACAATAAATGTGAGTTCCTTGAATGAAGGTCTTATGGTGTGATCCACAGGCGGTTTCAGGTTGGTACAAGCCAAGCAGGGTCCGTTGTTTGTTTATCACTAAAATACTAGTATTTGTTAGCTACTGAGAGAGCTACAGAGGATTACCCTTTTCAGTAATGCATTCTCAACATTTTCACACCTGTTTTGCCTTTGATGTCTTACAGAATCTGTAACTTCTATAAGTGACATTTAGAAGCTGGTATAATGAAGAACAAGTTTTATTGATTCTTTTGTTTGTTGTTTAACGACGCACTCAGGAATATTCCAGCTGTATGGTGGTGGTTGGTAAAGAATCGAGTCAATTGAACAACCAAAACAATCAGAACTGGTTCTTCATCATACCAGGTTCTAAATGCCAGACAATCAAGTGATCAACATCATGGGCATCAGTCTACACGGGATACGATGACTTGTCTCAACCAAATTCGTTAGTCGCCTCTTATGACAAACATGGGTTGCTGAAGACCAATACTAACCTTGAACTTCATGCCTGTATCATTACGAACGAATTGAATGAGTGAGTGAGTGAGTGAGTGAGTGAGTGAGTGAGTGTGTGAGTGAGTTACACCGCTTTTAGCAATATTCCAGCAATATCATGGCGGGGGACACCAGATATAGGCTTCACACATTGTACCCATGTGACACTCGGTGAGCTATCAGATTTGTCAGGTTTCACTCTACCAGCTTTGGTTATCTGTAAGTCGATAAAAAAAAGCTTTATAGCCCATTGCACAAGAAGGTTTCATCATCATCCAAGAAGAGACAAGAACATTGCCATGATGAGACAAGCACATTGCTGTCAAAACACAAGCACATTGCTGTGAAGAGACAAGCACATTGCTGTGAAGANACAAGCACATTGCTGTGAAGAGACAAGCACATTGCTGTGAAGAAACAATCACATTGCCATGAAGGAACAAGCACATTGCTGTGAAGAGACAAGCACATTGCCATGAATGAACAAGCACATTGCTGTGAAGAGACAAACAAATTGTTGTGAAGAGACAAGCACACTGCCATGAAGGAACAAGCACATTGCTGTGAAGAGACAAGCACACTGCCATGAAGGAACAAGAACATTGCCATGAAGGAACAAGAACATTGCTGTGAAGAAACAATCACATTGCTGTGAAGAGACAAACAAATTGTTGTGTAGTCAGTAGTTTTGGATGTGGACTAAATGGGCAGAACTTGTACACATTCTGTTTGTTAACAGAAGCCTTGAACTTTTCAAATCACCAACCCAACTTAGAGTGCCTTGAGCTCAAACAATTTTGGGAGGCTAGGTATTGTGACAGAAATTCCTCAAGTTGAATCCAAAGGACAGCAACAGTACACATTACTAGATGTAGATACAGAAATCATTGCAGCAGCACAAGCTACAATGTGACTCAAATGGATCCGATGCTACATTGTGTATATTAAATGTGTCCAAGAACGAAACTTAATCATACATTTTCCTTATAGTTCTGATTATGCTTTTAAGAAATCAATCAAATTACATATCTATCATAAAGACTGACCCCTTTGCTTTACATTATTCACGAGATATTTTTAAAATTACATCAGGACACCCTGTGTAAATATTACCTGGAACAGACAATCCAGTGATTGCTATTATGAACAACGATCCATGTTATGAAGTCTGACCAACCAAACCATTTGTAGCTTCTGCCTCCCAGGTAGGTTCTATCATAACACAGAACACCTTTACAGCCTTAACATCAACGTTTTGGTGAATTGAAGCCTTAATATCAATATTTCAGTGTCGGTAACGAAGTAAATCATGATTGATCACAGGATCAATGCCAGAATCTATACGGAACCATTGCATCATGATATAACCATATATCCCTTCAGGTCGCCGCTACAAAGTTCCCATTGTGAAAACTAAGAGAGCCTGTACATCCTTTATTCCAAGTACCATATCTCTCTTAAACAAATGTGAAGATACCTAAATCAAAGAATTTATGTTTGGTATCTCTCTAATGTGTCAGTAGCTCTGCTGATGTAACACAAATTCCTGAAAGGCATTAAAGTATTATTCTATTCTATTCTATTCTCATAAAGAAATTGTCATCCATAAGGTATCGTACCTCTCTTATTACTCATCAACTTCTTAAATGCCACTCAAACAGATAGATTAGTGGGCATATGGTATTACAGTTTATCAGAAAGACAATTCTCCCAGCTGTCCAGACATAATCATGCATGCATAGGTAAGTCAGTATCGATTGACACTTGCAAAATGTGAAGTTTACAGCAGACTGAGACATCACTTCATTTACCATGACACATTTAACTTGCACTATGGCAAGCCAATACTGTTGTCACAATGATTTATTCAAGGTTAGAACTTCCCTGTTTGGTGAAACGTATATTCTATCAAATATTGATAGTTTACATTAGGGCTGTAATGATGCATCAAACTATCGGTGGATTGCAGTTGTTGAGTCTCCGATAGCTAAATTAATCAATGGTAGAAACGAAAAGCTATGTGTTACTATCGATAGTTTTCGTAAATAACTTCTGTTGATAAAGCGCAGCGCAAAATAAATGATGTTTGGGTGCAGACTTGCAGCTTCATTGACTATATGTTTTAACTGTTTACTTGATCTGGGTTTCAAGGTGTTTTTAATCTAATATTTATAAATCCCAATGTTCTAATGTTGATATTCTTGACATATTCTAATATTGATAATAAAGCTATGTCCTAATACCGATTATGTAGATATGTTCTGATATTGATACCCTCCATCCATTCTAACAGATTTATACAATATCATTCTCCCTGTAATATGATGTATATAGCCCATTTCAGGGTTCATTTTGTGGGAAAAACATGGGATGTCACAAAGTTTTGTTTATTTTGCTTCAGTGAATTCTTGCTTGTCTAAAAGCAACAAATCCACTTAACACTATTAAACACAAGATTAATTGTGCCAACAGGAACTATGTAGCCTAATTCACCCCTTACTTATTGACAAACTATTTCCAGTGTTTCATGCCAGTGGTGTGGTTTTCTTGGAGAAAAATGTAAAAAAATTAATTTTCTGCTTATGATACTCACCAACTCTTGGGAAAACGATTTGCATTATACACCAGGAAGTATGGACGCCTAACCAGAAATAACACCTCGAGATTGTCACAGGAGCCGGCATATATAAGATTCTTGAAGAAAACACTTAACAGGCTTGGTTATTTATAAGAACATGAAACATTTCCCTGACTCACAAGAACAGGATAAGTATGGTAGCAGTTCTCCTTGTCTCAAATGTCAAATGACAGGAAATTGAAACTGAAATTTTATCAGACACAAATGAATGATTGTCAACCAGCATTTTTTTCCTCTGCCACCTGCAAGCCTTTGAATCCATTGAATATAATACGTCAATGCCAGAGTGCACTGAAATGGATTCCATTGGGCATGGAATGGAAGACAAAAGGGTTTGTATGTTCTGTCTACATACTGGTAACACCTGCCCCGAATTTGCATAAAAATGTGTTCGTTACTTGATACCAAAGTCATCCTGTCATGCGAAAGCATCTTGTACAGGGCTCGAAAATTCCACTCGTCCGCTTGTATTGATAAGTAAAATTTGTTTTGGGCAAATGAAAAACATAATTTGCTCGTCCTACAGGACGAGTACGTTTTCTGACCCAACTATTTTTCAAAACAATAAGTTTAAGTTTAACATCGTCATTCCCGATTAGTAGTATTTTCAAATTCACCGAAAACTAACCGCAAAGTTTAAGTCTTGATGTGTGTTTGGTATCCATTTTTAACAGATATCATGCAACATGGTTTTGTAACCTAAATGCTTCGAATATCGTGATTGGCTGCTATTAATAAACTGACCAATGAGAAAAATCATCTAAAAATCATATCTAAAATAAGAAAAGCATTTCCCTAAACATCTAAAATTTATATTCAAGAATAATAGAAAATAGTCAAATTCTCATTCACATCAATATTTTAAAACTTTCACATAGATCAAATAGTTCTTCTAATTTCTTAAATTATGCAGATCTAGTTGGTCAAGAAAGGTTTTCTTAGCATCAACTCGTGTGTTATTAAACAAAAACTATTCCTATTTGTCTCTAAAGAACCCATAAACCTTTGGACTGCTTCCAAAAAGTTCTTATTGTTAATCCCTGCGTCCATAACAGAACAAACTTCAAACAAAAACTTCTGCTATTCAGTTGTAAAGGAACTTTGACACTTGTCTTGTATCTTGATATCTTTAGAGCGAAGACGGTACCATAAATACACTCAAAGGAGAGACTTATACTTCTCCATGGCAACCAGACATAAAGCGGCAAAGTTACAGATAAACATGATGATATCTTGTCATAACGCCATGCCATCATTGTGTTTCCTCACATGATACAGGAGACATTCAGATCCTTCTGGGATTCTTCAAACATGACGCACTGACAATGTTTATACCAGCTGTTTATGTGCATGGATCTTCTCATGGCAAACAGTTAATGTCGTACATCACATTTGTCGCAACATAAATCAATGCTAGGTATCAGATATTACATCAACAGTCAGTATATAAAGAGTGATTGAATTATCGATGGATCACAACTGTCAATGGTGCTGTCATACATGAATGGCAAGGTGAAGAATTACTAGAACATTCTATATCAACAGCATCAAAAGACAAAAGAATAAAAGTAAACATAATCATAAAAAACTTCAAATTTGTTATGAGACACTTGTTCAAAATATCATATTCTTTGCTGAAAAAATAAGTAGTTTGTAAATAATATGAGACAATAATCAGAGATACCTCCCAAACTCCCTTATGATATTTGCTGTATTTAAAAACAAGGCTTGTTTTGTTTGTTAGGTGTTTAACGCTGCACTCAGCATAATTTTCCATTTATGGCGGCGGTCTGCAAATAATCGAGTCTGGACCAGACACTCCAGTGATCAACAGCATAAACACTGATTTACACAATTGGGATACGATGACATGTGTCAACCCAGTCAGCGAGTCGGACCACCCGATCCTGTTAGTTGCCTCTTACGACAAGATTGGTTGCTGAAGACCAATTCAACCCAGATCTTCACGGGTTTAAGGACAAGATACCATGGTGTATAATACAAGGAAATGGTACCTTTCATATGAATGGTTACCCAGTGACCAATGTCTGTGCAGTCATGATTCGATGCGGTAGCCTGGTGATTAAAATGTTTGCTCATCACAATAAAACTCCAGGTTCAACGCACCACATTAACACATTTGTGCAGCCCATTTGTGGTGTCCACCACTGTATTATTGGTGGGATATTTCTAAATGCAGCGAAAAACTCATTCACTCACACACTCATAATAATTACCCTGGACCTATTTCACTTTAAGTCTTTGCACTGGGGGCATTGTGGGCGAGCTGGCTAAGGTGCCAGGCTGTTGATCACTGGAGTGTCTGTGCCATGTGATCCAACGAGCTTGCGGTGATGGAATCGAAGCCCACCTGTGACCTGGCGTAAAAACCTTGGAGTCAACTTTGCGTGCAGACTCTCTCAGTGTTGTCACAACCCCTAGTGTACAGTACACAACCCTGTGCACTTAAAAGAACCCCTGAATCCGTTGGTATATGACCAGATGGTGGCCACATGATTACGTGCAAAAACCTGGTTGCGGGTACGACAACGTGCAGTAAACTTGGACAGAGTACTGTGACTACGTGTCCTAGTCCACCCAGCTGTGAATGGGTACCTCGTAAGGATGGGAAGGCGACATTAACTCGGTGCGCCTAGTGGCTGCAAGAGTTGTATGATCCCCAGGGAGTTGAGATTGATAATACATTGTGTCGTTTGAGACTGACATCCAATGATCAAGGGAAAAACAAAGCACCTTTGAGCAGGTGATCTTGATATTGGCACTGTATAAATATATATAAATAAAAAACAATTATGTCAGTGTGTATCACTACACTTTCAGCAATACTGGGGTCATGATGAAGGACACCAGGATCGAATACACAATGCCTTTTTAGAAAGTGATTTAATGTAACATCTGTTGTATTTTGACATTTCAATAAGTAGCGTGACATATGATGTTGATAAGATCTGGTTCATATAGTACATGCCATGGAGATCAGGTGAAATTGTTTGTGATACCGAAATCCATAGCTATCTTCATCTCTCATAATGGATGGCAGAAGTGTCTGTTTGTGGTGATTTATTTCAATATTCAAAATAGTTAAGTGCCTCCAGAAGGGCAATAACAAATCCACTTTGAGACAGATATGATACTTATCACAAATATTACCAGTACAGTTATAGTAACATGTGTTATGTTTGGGACATTACACATTCTCAGTAGAGTGCAGATTCTAGTACTTTTGGGGGTTGAGCCCCATTTGGGGTTCGAGTCCACACCCACAGAGTAAGGCACTAATCACCAGTGACCATGGGGCAGTCAGTTTCATGGAGATCTGAATGGTTTAACACATACATTGTCAGTAGTTTCATGGAGATCTGAATGGTTTAACACATACATTGTCAGTAGTTTCATGCAGATCTGAATGGTTTAACACATACATTGTCAGTAGTTTCATGGAGATCAGACTAGTGTTACATTCAAATGTTTCATAGAGATCGGAATGGTTTAACACATAACACGGCAGGACTTTCATTAAGATCTGACCTTCATATGTACAATGTCAGGAGTTTCTGCGCTATTATTGTCAGGTATGAAGTGGTCCCAGATATGAAGTCGAAACCATAAAGGATCAGAAATGCCAACACACTAACTATTGTTAGGATGAATATTGAATCAAAGTAAAAATACACCCGACAGAAGCACTATAGAGAACAGCCTGACACGATGGAGGTATACAACAAAATAACATTACATGCAGTCCCCTGATACAGAAACTGTTATAAATATCTGACACTATGCAGCACTAAATCAACACTCTGAAGGTCAACATTAGAATATTAAATACACAGTGATGAGCTATAGGGATCAAACAAGGTTATATTCTCTCTCCATATTTATTGACAGTGCAATCGGAGCTGTCAAGCCTTACCATCTCCATTCCCCCAGGGAACATATGGCACCAGGGGATAATGGGCCTTGATCAGCTAATACCCTGAAAATGGACTGCTAATACAGACGGAACTCCATGATACGACTGTAATACCGATGGAGCTGACATTGTTAGCCTTGCAGGACAAACCTACATCAAAGTAGTTCCAGTCCTTTCATGAAAACACCACAATTTGAAGATCATAAGATCCATTATCTGTTTCGTAGGGGGATAATGGAGAACCATGTCAGAAGTTATCATATTTGAAGCAGCAGGTATGCGATTAATACGAGAGGCAGACATACCCTGCTTGTTGCAACTTTGATCTGTTATGTTTGAGACTGTAAATGATACATTAAACTTGTGCACTATTATCAACAGTGCCCATTCAGAGGCTGGTAAATGGGTTGTTTCTGTATTAAGGCAGCCTAGTAGTTAAAGTGTTTCTTATTGTCACATCGGGGGTACAGTTTCTGAAGCCCTGTTCTGTAGCTTCCCTGCTGGAATACAGCTATAATTCATACATTAACTAGAATGTGTTTTTACTCATAAAAACAGATGTCTCCCCCTTCCCCCAATTCAACGTTGAGAGAAAGTTCATGGTGTTTTATAGTAGTACATGTATATGGTTGATGTTTCTAAGCTTACTAATAATTGGTATTAAGTATACAAAATTTGGTGAAGATGGGTTAAGTGGTTTTAGAGTTATGCTCCGAACACAAACCCTACCCTTCAAAAAGACAAAGTCCAAATTTGTTGCCATTGAAACAGAAAAAAATGAAATCGAAAAAAATACTCAAGCCCCCAAAAGGCACATCTACATGATATGGAGAGGCAGTATAGCAAATTTGGTGAAGATKGGTCATATAGTTTTAGAGTTATGTTCCGGAACAATGCGAACGCCGATGGAAACTCAACCAAAAACAATATGGCTCCCGACCCTTCAGAAGGAAACATGAATAGTGGACTATGATCAACAGTGCCCATTTCATGAACATGTTTATATGTTGTAGAGTGAGTGAGTTAAAATTTATCATCACATCGGCAATATTTAAGCCATATCGTGACGAGAGAACCTTATACAACAATAAAAAGTATTAAATATATTCAAAGGTTATAAAATCCTGTCATCGACAGTACAACAACTAGTACATCACATTTGTTTTCAAAACGAGTTATATGCTGTAGAAGTAAGGTAGTGGTTAAAGTGCTCAAATGTCACACCAAGGACACCTGCCTTCCAGGATATCGCTGGAATACTGCTGGAAATGATGTTTAAATAGTGCACTGGGATCAACAGCACCCATTACAAGGCTAGGTTCATATCTTGTACAAGTGAGGTAGCCTAATGGTGAAAGTGTACAATTGTCACACCGAGGCTACAATATGTGAAGCCCAGTTCTGGAGTTGCCCTCCATGATATTGCTGCAATAACACTAAAAGCAATGTAAATCACTCCTTCTTCCTGCAGGGGGTATAGGGCCCCATCATCTCCATAGCTTCAACTATCAGAGCTCAGTTGCTTCCCTTAGCTGTGCCAGTATCCTATGACTATGGTTTTCATCTCATTCAACTCTAACATTTCTTTGGTTCAAATTGGGTATAAACTGACAGGTATGACTAACTGTTTGTACTGTACCACAGTATAATGCCTGAAATAAGACTTACAATATGGCAATATTTGTTGCACTAAATTGCTACTAAATATACTGAGATGTGTAAATAATCTAGTTTCACCTTTGTCATTTGTCTAGACAGAAGCCATAATCATCATTGAAACAGTTTTTATGGACATCATCTAAAAACATGTTATTTGAATCATACACATATACTCTCCCAATATAGAAACGCATCATGAAAACAGAATGTAGCAATGAATTAAAACA
>VKKT01003850.1:49019-60195 GCA_008038995.1 Haliotis laevigata | reverse complement strand
ACACTAGAGACTTCCTCCAGAACCGCAACATCAATGTGCTCCCCTGGCCCTCAAGATCACCGAACTTAAATCCAATCGAACATCTGTGGGATGCCCTGGACAGATGGGTGCGACGGTGTAACCCTCAGCCCCAGACACTTCAGCAACTCGCACAGGCACTACAGGTGAAGTGGGTTGGGACTGGGCAACACAAGATTCTGAGACTTATTCGTTCGATGCCGAGGCGATGCCGTGCAGTTCTGGATGCCCACGGTGGTCACACGAGGTATTACTTCAGCGCCACCACACGTCTCCATGTGACACTCAAACTGACTTTCCTTGAGTTTGGGCCAAAGACTCATAAAGCCCACAAGACGTTTCAAAATAAACATAAAAATACAGTTAAAATTCCTATATGCGTTTTTTTTGGGGGAGAGTATATATTCTTAAGACAGTCAGAGTCAGATAAATAATGATACTATCTTTTTCAGTGAAAATGATGGTTTGAAATATGTTTTATAAATTGCAATATATGTATCATATTTTAGAATTTTTGTTGGCAACCAAGAGGGTTGTACAGAATTACCCTTTTCAGTGCATTCAAAACATTTTCATAACAGTTTTGCCTTTGATGTCTGATGGAATCTGTATCTTCATTAAATGGCATTTAGAGTGAGTGAGTGAGTTTATTTTTATGCCGCACTCAGCAATATTCCAGCTTTATTGAGGCGGTCTGTAAATAATCAAGTCTCGACCAGACAATCCAGTGGCCAGCTACATGAGCATCAATTTACGCATTTGGGACACGATGACGTGTGTCAACCAAGTCAGCGAGCCTGACCACCCGATCCTGTTAGTTGCCTCTTACGGAAAGCATGGGTTACTGAAGATCAATTCTAACCTGGATCTTCACAGTTAAATGGCACTTAGAAGCTGGTATGGTGAAGAACAAGTTTTATTTACTGACAGCTTCTCTTTCTCTCTCTCTCTCTCTCTCTCTATATATATATACATATATATATATATATACAATAATTAATTTTCAAAATATGTATGTATATTAATATATGTATGGTACATTTCACTATACTTGTGGTAATCTAAAATATTAAAGTAGAAAACTCAGTAACTCACAAAAATTGTTAAGAAATATTTCTGTTTCAACCTTTTCATGTTGACAAACAGTAATAAGAGTTTACAAAAGTGGCGCAAATGACACAAGGACATGTTTTTTTCCAACATTGTCACATGTTGAAGTAGAATGATAGGCATGGTCCTTGAATGAACTTGAAATTTCTCACATCATTTACCATTAACCATAAGTTTCAACTCCCTGTGCCTTGTGGATCTGGAGATAAAGACAAAAATTATTTTTGCAATTGTGATTTTAAGATTTCCAAGGTCAGGACATCTTTATGTCAGACCACCACCTCTACCCTAGCATCAACCCAACACGGGGAGAGTCTAGCGTTAACGAAGAAGTTATCGAAGCACACATGACAGACCGAGGATCATTAAACCTCGGTTGGATTCCTGATCTGATAACCTTTCATCTGACTAATGCATTGTCTAGACTCCAGGAGAGGGTCCTAATACAGAGCAGATTTTATACCTCGCTGACAAGGCGGGCAAGACCACATAGTATGAATCTTTGCCAGTCTGACCAAGACAGTAATTTGGTAAAACTTTACACTATCCACTTGTTATTCTGTCATCTATCTTCCTTAAATCAATATTTTGTCTGCATAAGAATGCTTAAATTTTCCAAATGATTCTTGGTTGGTTGGTTGGTTGGTTGTTTAACGCTGCACTCAGTAATATTCCAGCTACAAGGTGGCGGTCTGTAAATAATCGAGTCTGCACCAGACAATCCAGTGATCAACAGCATGAGCATCAATCTACGCAATTGGGATATGATTACATGCATTAACCAGGTCAGTGAGCCTGACCACCTGATCCCGTTCCAGATTCGATTATTTACAGACTGCTGCCATATAGCTGAAACAGTGAGGCGTTAAACAACAACAACCAACAATCAACCTACAAAGCGATCATGGCACTAAGGTGAAAATAGACTTACGATTGTCATAGTTCCATAACTGCTTTGTTGGACTGGGTTCCTGGTCTTGTAACACAACATGATCTTAGCACTGAGGTCGTAACTCCTATACTGTACGTAACGCTACGACTACTTTGTTGAAATGAGTGAGTGAGTTAGTTTAATTTTACGCGTCACTCAGCAATATTCCAGCTATAAGGTGGTGGTCTGTAAATAATTGAGTCTGAACCAGACAATCCAGTGACCAACAGCATCGATCTGCACAATTGGGAACCGATAACATGTGTCAACCAAGTCAGTGAGCCTGACCACCCGATCCCATTAGTCGCCTCTTACGACAAGCATGGGTTACTGAAGATCAATATCCTAACCCGGACCTTCACGGGTCCATTGTGGAAATGGGTCCTGGTACTTAATCGACCAATTTATTAACAACGGATATCCAGTTATAAGACTTACTGTCATACTGCAGGGATTTTGCTCGAGACTATTGTATACCATGTTTTAAATGTTAAAACAACTTTTTTATTCTCACAAAATGGATGCTGACTGTTGCTAAACATCAAATAACAACTCTAAGGTAAAACAAATCAAATGTGCTAAACTGCCATCACTACAAAGAAATATTTCATGGAATTCAACAGCAAAGTAAACATACAATGAGAAAGGGCTATTACTAGTATCTACCGTCAAATTATATGTACACTGATTGAGAAGTAATTTCAATAATTTCAATTTAAACATTTCAGCCAGCATTGGCTCAGCATTTACCATTATGCTTCCTGTAAATCTTCAGATTAAATTCTCTTTATAGTATAAATTGTTAGTATCAAACATCTTTCAAAAGAACCTGTATCAGTAATTTCAACAAATTCTACATCTGAAAGATGATGGAGAACATTTCTCATACAAAACATAAATATGATGATATAACAAAAACAGTTTTTGACCTTATAACTAGATTTCAAACATGTACAATGCTGGCAGAGCTTTGATGAGATATTGGATATGTATCTGATACAATGATTATTAGATTTGGTTGTGATGTGTTTCAAGATTCCACACAAGCATTCCACCATACCATGCCCATTAAACTTCAACCATGCCATACCACTCACATACTTGTGAGTTGGATGATCTATTCACGATTTCCATCCTAATTTTTGTCAACATTTCGATAGTCCAGACAGATTGATTTAGCCTCATCCGCCTATAAGGACAGTTTGAAAGGCATTTTCTCATGAGCAATATTCAGTTATGCAGCACAGATCCTAAACTGATTTATAATGACAAAATCACGAGCGCATTTGAAGCATTAACGTTCCTCCTTTCTGATGAGGCTACAGACTCGGATGAAAGTGATGGATCTTGACAGATTACATGACACAATTTGTTACACAACAATGGAATCAATCCCTGTGAGTGACGACGTCCACAGCAAACACAATCAGTTTCACACAAGCAGCATCAGCTGACAAATGATGCATCTCACGAGCAAAGCGAAATCCAAAGGAAGCCTTCGTCTTCAGTGGATATGATTTGTGTAATATCAGGGAACCGATATCACGCTGATCTTCTGTAAATGTCTATTTAGATGGGGAATGAGAGAATATAATCATCACGCCACACTAGAATATGTTATTTATGGATGAAGTGTTGCTAGACATGCTTCTTCAACATTCCTTTCATTGATCATTTTTCTCTCACACGAAATGTAAAATGTTGATGCCAGAGCTAGATTAGTAGTTATTATCTGACAAATCAAATTCCTTTAGGTGTATGAATTACAATTCCGTCAGGGTAATAATGTAACGCCAGAGAGCAACATCGTGTTGGATTCTAKGTGCAAAAATTAGCATTATTATTATTAATTATAAGGAAAAATAGAGGTGAAAATTATAAGAATTGATCACTCGAAATCAGTGATCACACCAGGTGTAAATGAAAATGGTAAGCATGCTCTACGGGTGAAATGATACAACAATGTCACGATACAATGTGGAGGGTTTTACCTCGTCTCACAAACATAGGGGTTCCCTAATTATTAGTTTTAAGGGTCCTTGCTGACAATACAAGGGTCCTGTAAAGTAACGGTGTAGAGAACTGTATGTTGTGATATTTACTTTAGAGCCTGAAATGAATTCTATTATGTGGACTGATGGATGAAATGAAGCAAGTAACTGCTCTGAAAGAAACAACCAAACACTTAGCAGAGTCATAGATGTATTGTGGGTACAGTGAGGCCAAATAAAAAAAATTGTGTGGTTCTGATTACACCTCTTAAAAATGTAGGGTTGGTAGGTCGGATATTTTTATTTTTTTTCATATTGTTTTTACACATTTATCAATGTGTAATTGTTTATTCAATCAAGCTTGCGGCCATCATATCGACTTTCTCTATCAGAATGACAGATATCTGTTGGTGCCGGGAAAGGTATCGGAAAGCTTATTTTATTCATTCCGCTTAAAAAAAATAGGGTCGGCACAAGAATTCAAGGGTCTGTCGGGTAATCGGAACCACAACAATTTTTTTAGGCCTGAATAATATTGTGCGTCCCTCTGGACGTTGTGAATTTGTTTCTGCGTCCATTCTGTACATTTTGTGTGTACTGGGTGCACATTTGCGAGTCTCGTAAAACACTGAATATGTATCGCGATACATAAGTCAAGATGCATATGTTCATATTCACATCAAATAGTTTGAATTTCTTGTCTAAAAATATTTCAAGCAAATTCCAAAGAAAAAAATACCTTTAGATGCATGACTATAGTGGCTCTTTTTAGTGTTAAACCTGAAATATTAATTACAGTTCAAAGGTGTTTTTCATTTAGGTGGTCTGTAAATAATCAAGTCTGGACCAGAAAATCCAGTGAATGACATCATAAGCATCGATCTATGCAAATGGAATACGATGGCCTGCATCAACCAAGTCACCACCAATCGCCTCTTACCCTGGGAGGGGCAGTGGGGTGGTCTTGTGGTTAAAGCGTTCGCTCGTCATACCGACGACCCAGGTTCGATTCCCTACATGGGTACAATGTGTGAAAACCATTTCTGGTGTCCCACACTGTGATATTTCTGGAATATTGCTAAAAGCAGCGTAAAACCAAGCTCACTCACTCACTCTTACACTGAGAAGTATGTACAGTGTTAGTATATAGTCAAACATTTTTTGAGTTACATAAATCCTTAAGTCCGGCTTCACACGTCTCAGTACTCCCTTAGCATGAATTATCAGTATTGGATCTGATGTTATATGCATTGATCCTAATGCAACAATAAATTTTTCATCAAATACGATTAAAATTATATTTTGCACTGCACTATATACTTACATATATATAAATATATACTATATACTTACATATAAGTATATACTATATATTCACATGTAAGTATATAAGTATGCAGTCAACAGTTACAAATGTCTATACAATTCATTGCCAGGCTGTGAAACTTTCTATATGAAACAGATAAAATATTTAACTACATAATTTAGTAACACATATGATATACACTCGCGTAACCTTGATTCGTGGATATAAGAGAAGTGTGCCGAAAATCTTATTTTAAATGCATGATTTCATTTTGTATACTCACTGATTATTTTATCACTGATTCAGCAAATTGAATATGACAAATATTCCACTCGTGAATGAAACATTTGTTTACCGAAGCCATTTGCACTCATCCCCCGTTCGTGTGCACACAAAATGTGACGTAACCTTGTTTTGTGGATTACGTAGTCGATTACTATATATCCCTATGTACGACAACCCATTGCAGTAAGTATTGACATCTAGGAAAGCAGGCGACATGATGTGAGAAGGTTGGAGCTAATGGTTACATCATTTTTACTTGACATTTTGTAAAAATAAAATTTGGTATTAGTGGCATTAGTGATCTTATGCTATTTATGTCAGCGCTGGACAATTCAATTTTGTGTACATACGTGTAATGCAGAGATTCGAAACATTTTTGTCAGCGAGGGATGGCATTGTGTGTACATCAAAAGTACCACTCATGACGTCATACAAGACTTATTTTACGAGATAGCACGATAATTACCTGCGAACCACGAATCAAGGTTATCCATGAAGATAGGTTAGTAAAATACAAATTTAAATACCTTTTGGGTGGAGTCCCTTCAGGATTCAAACCCAGGATTTGTACGGCACCGGATCAGCTATACTTATTAAGAAAGTGGAATCCCAAATATAGCATATGTTACATTTTTTAAAAGGCATTAGAGAAGTTTGGTCATCTTTTATCACCAAAAAAATTAAGTTTTCATCCCAAGTTCGTAGATACTTGTATCTCTATGGCTTTTCTATTACATTTTTTTTGGTAAATATATATTTTCATAACCAAAATAATTGACTCTTTATATAAGAATATTGTTAAAAATTCTATTACTGAAACTAATTATTTATCAACAAACAATAAAACATCTAATTAATTAATTTTTGTATTCCCGATTGTGTCAGCTGATCCATACACCAGAATGTCTTCCTTTGTATTCTTTGCACAAAGGTTGTATATTTAACGCACAACATGACTTCTGTAGATGAAGTCAAGATGACCTCTCAATTTCGGAGCCAAGCTGAAGAAAAGTCTGTCCTGGGTTAATGACATTGAAAATAAGGACCGTCTTGTGAAAGCATGAGACATACATCTTGAGTCACCGATCCTTTCATTATTTGCATGTCTCTCCTAACATGCTAAATCTGAACCCTATTAGCTGAAAGCAGCACGGATTAAATACACCAGGAAGTTCCACCATCTCTATATCTTAGCTACAGAGCCCCCCATCTCATACTTCTAGATATTGACTCGACATCTCAGCCAAACAAAGAGGAGGCTAAACCGGTAAATTCTTGTTTGGACAAAGCTTTCACTTGCGATAGCAAACATTGACTTGCAAAAGCGCCGAGGAGAATTAACGGTTTGGATCAAGGGAATAGTTGGAAAGAATAACACTATTTGGCCGATACCTTAATTCTGTTTTAATACAGTCAATATGACAAATTAGTAACCATCATATGACCACTACAGATCATTGACCATAATGGTAATTGGTGGCGGCAATGGATGACACTCCTGGACACAGAAAACCATGCGTAGGAATGCAGTCCGGCTGCTTAATCTTCACATGGAGCCATTATCTGTCATTACAAATCCCTAACACTGGTTTTCGATTCATGTTTTGTTTCCGCACTGCACACTACGGAAAAGCTTAATATGTTTTGCATGCTACATGTCATATTTTTTCGTTCTTGTGAAAATGAATTCATCCCATTTGAGACTGAAGGGAACAAGCATACATTACAAGACATCTATGAATAATTCAATGCCTAAAGGATGTGTGTTGTCGAGAATGTAAAGTACTTCATATCTTTCAAAACAGGTGATTTTCAAAATGTTCAAATAGACTCATTTCGGTGACTGTGTGAACTTCCGCCTTTTTATCATTCAACCTGATGTATGTACCTTACTCTGGGGAAACGTGGTGATAACGGGTATCATTAAAGTGCAACTCAAATTCAGTGATTGCCTGTGCATTCTAATTACCTGTGATTGTATAAGGGCATACAGTCTCTACATGCGATGGGGGCGATGGAGTAGCCTTAAAGTTAAAGTGTTCGTTCTTCACGCCGAAGACCAGGGTTCGATTCCCCACATGGGTACAATGTGTGAAGCCCATTTCTGGTGTTCCCCACCRTGATGTTGCTGGGATATTGCTAAAAGCGGCGTAAAACCATACTGTGGTGTAAGGACTGCTTGTGTGTGCATAGTCCCTCAGTTGTAACCGGAGTATTCGGACATCAACCCAGCTTCCTGGGTAATGTTGTTAGATCTCTTAGATTCTTTGGGGTTTATTGTTATTATTGAACAAAGTTTTTATGTATACTTTATTATTTATATTACATTCTTGATGAAACCCACAATAAAGAGCTGCTGGTCAAATATTATTCTGTGTTACACAAACTATTACAAAATATCATTAACAGTTGTTTTTTGTGTTAACAGAACAAAATACACAGTGGAATCCACTCAAATAAATTTCTCTAGGACCAAAATTTAAACAAACTTTCTTGTCCATAATATGCCACATGACCACATGGTCGGACACTGCCTTCTTTTCTGTAGTTTAGTGACCGTTGTAACGCAAATTGATCAGTTGATCACTGCGTTACCTCCTACACGATAATTAGTGTCAAACACAGATAAACTTAATCATGTGGTAATTTGTCCTGGGCCTGGCAAACAGCAAATTTGCAAACATACGGTTTTCGAGCACATTTATTTTACTCATACAGATGAAAGGTACTGATGGACCAGAAAATACCCTTTGCTTGAGTGTTTTTACTAGAGCTATTTAACTTTACTTAACTTGGATCAAACTGAGGTGAGGTGAGGTGAGGTGAGGTGAGGTGAGGTGAGGTGAGGTGAGGTGAGGTGAGGTGAAGAGATGTGAGATGAGGTGTATTGGGATTTAAGTGAGAGTGAGTTTAGTTTTAAGACGCTTTTAGCAATATTCCAGCAACATCACGGCCGGGAACAGCTGAACATGCGTCTTCAGGTGACGAGCGGACACTTCAACCACTAGACTTACCCACCAACCCTACATGGGATTTAACATCAGGTTCAAGATTTTGGCGTTTCTATAGTAACATACATGTTTGCATATGTCTGTCCTATCAACTCGACCACTGCGACAGACTCCACTGCAGACACAAAAAGGTGATAATACTGAGCTACAGGGAAGACATTTTATGTGTTTGTTTTCCCTCAGGCCTGGAAAAACACACTAACAGTACCTGAGACTTGTCAGCAGAAATATATATTCAATAATTCCAAACAATCCTTATCTCCTGGCTGTGCCATGTATAGGTAATGAAGGTCAATACTTTCAAAGAGGCAGAGTGTTATTACATACAGGCTTCTAGGAATCCCCATTATTGGAACATAAAATAAACACAAGCTATCTGTTGAATACAGAATGTCGATGGAACTTGGCTGACTGAACCAGGAAACAGCTCAGATGTGTTTGCAGATGCTCGTAATGTGATAACACATTGTTGATGAAACAGGAATGTGTAATATTTATGTTATCATTTAATATATATGATAATAGTTGCTTCACAAATTCCATTAGGTATTGATAGAATTTCAGATTCTTCCTGCACGGAATTATATCATTTTAATAAAAACTGTTCATGCCTTACAACATACAATGTTACAACTGTCATGATGTTTCATCCAAACAGTGCCCGTGAAGATCCGGGGTASAATAGGTCTTCAGCAACCCATGCTTGCCGTACAAGGCGACTATGCTTGTCGTAAGAGGCGACGGGATCAGGTGGTCAGGCTCGCTGACTTGGTTGACACATGTCATCGGTTCCCAATTGCGCAGGTCATTGCTCATGCTGTTAATCACTGGATTGTCTGGTCCAGACTCGATTATTTACAGACCGCCGCCATATAGCTGGAATATTGCTGTGTGCGGCGTAAAACTAAACTCACTCACTCACTCATCCAAACAGGTTCTGGCTCATCTGCACAAAGTGGTTGCAGTACCAGACCAATCCTAGTCTATGTTAAACAATGGGAGTTAGACAAAAGTCTAATAGTAAGTTTGTTTAGTACAAGTGGTTCCATTAAAGGTAAGATTTGTTTATGCATGTGGGCCCAGCAGCTGTTAAGACTGTTTGAAAGAGCGAGTGAGTGAGGTTAGTTTTATGCTGTACTCAGCAATATTCCAGCTGTATGGTAGTGGTCTGTAAGTAATCGAGTCTGGACCAGACAATCCAGTGATCAACAGCATGAGCATCGATCTACGCCATTGGGAACCAATGACATGTCAGCCAAGTCAGCGAGTTTGACCACTCAATCCGGTTAGTTGCCTCTTACGACATAGCATGGGTTACTGAAGATCAATTCTAACTTGGATCTTCACGGGTCGGACCTTGTATAGCTATATCGTTGTGAAAGTGGGCCAAGTGGATTTAAGATCACTTTGTGCATATGGGCCCAATCAAGGTAAGATTGCTAAGTCAAAGTGGGATAAATGCTTGTAAAAGATTTCATCAACCTGTTAACGTCATTACAATTAAAGACATGCTGACACTTCAGAAAGAGCATGTTTAATGTATGCTAAACTTGAAATTGATAAAAATTTCACGATTATCACTGCGCTGAAATGAACAAAAACAGTATCTTGCAAGAAGCCTAATAATCCCTAATAATTAACATGAAAGAACATGTTTTTTCCAGTTTCCTTACTGACTGCTGAGATCTCTGACAAATGGCACCAGGAACGTGCTGGCATGCCTGACCTAGATATTCCTAGTGTCTTTTTAACTCCGAATATATATGTAGTTCTAAGAGAGCTCAACTCTCATGGTGTATCAGGTTATAATGGTCCCCATCAGCTGATGCTGGGGTCGTAACCATGAAGAAGAAGCGACTAAGGGGATCAGGTTGTTAGGCTTGCTGACTTGGTTGACACATGTCATCATGTCCCCATTTACGTAAATCGATGCTTAATCACTGGATTGTGTGTCCAGACTCAATTTACAGACTACCATCATATGCGCGAATATTGCTGAAAGTGTTGTTAAACAACAAACAAATAAAACAATGTTGTTCCTAGGGGATTTACCAGGACGTAACTTCGTGGGTGAGTGAGTTTGGTTTACACCGCTTTGAGCAATATTCCAGCAACATTATGGTGGGTAACACCGGAAATGGGCTTCACACTTTGTACCCATGTGAGGATTCGGTCTTTGGTGTGACAAGCAAACGCCGTAACCATAAGACTACCCCATGGCCCTCTATGACATAGTAAAAATGGTAGCAGGTCATCATAATCTGATTGGGTGGATCGTTGCTCATAATATCGACCACTGTCTTCTCCAGAATCACACATTCACTGATCGGTCACACAGCTGGACAACAGTGCCACATTAAACAAGAGTCATCAGAAGATGACATATCCCCCCGGCCTCCACATCTTTGAAAGAACAAATCATCTGACAGTTACTTAAAGTCCAGCTTGATTTTAGACTAAGCGCAAATCGTTTCCATGGAAATCATGACAAAAATAAATGACAAAAATCTGCAAATAGCAAAAG
>VKKT01003850.1:26795-43245 GCA_008038995.1 Haliotis laevigata | reverse complement strand
ATGTTTATTAGTTTTCGAGTTAGATTGCAATTCATAGGTCCGCTTTTGAGCCAAACGGACTATAAGTCACATTAAAATTACAATATACTGTTGAATGCTTCACAACACTTTACTGCCATCGCCGGAGGAACACCATATTTGTTTTAACGGGGAGGTGGGGTAGCCCAGTGGTTAAAGCATTCACTCGTCATGCCGATAACACAGGTTCAATTCCCAACATGGGTACAAGCCCATTTCTGGTGTCCCCCGCTGTGATATTATTGGAATATTGCTAAAAGCTGCGTAAAACAGACAGCTGGGGTTAGTTGATGCACAATCTCTCAACACATCACATGCACAGTACTGTAATTTGGTACATATTTCTTTAGTCCCCATTACGTATTCTCCCGTTCTGGGGCACGACGTAAATAATAACCTAAAAATATTGCACATTAATATGGAGTGGTTGGTAGGGTGGTTGTTAATGCTGCACTCAGCAATATTCCAGCTATATGGCGATGGTCTGTAAATAATGAAGTCTGGACCAGACAATTCAGTGATCAACAGCATGAGCATCAATCTACGCAAATGGAATATAATGATTAATATGAAGTGAGTAAGTGAGTTGGTTGAGGTGGGAACACCAGAAATGGGCTTAACACATTGGCACAACGTGCGAATATTTCAACTCTATGCTACCCGACTGCACACCGAGGATTGAGGCAACACAAGCACGTAGAACAAAGATAGCCCAGGTTCCCCTTGTTGTTGACCCAGCCAAACTTTAACAGTCCAGAGAATGATGAACAGCATAATATCACACTCAGTGATCGCTTGTTTAACAACGATCAATACCGTCACCACTGACATTTTCCCTTTGAACAGAATGCGGTAATTTAAATTTGTACCAGACTAATTCCGAGAATAACCTAGAAATAGTTTTCTGATGTCCATTTTAACAAGCGACACATACAGTACATTTCAATTGCCCTTTAACTATGTCCACAGTTAAGGGATGATTTGTTAAGCCAACGTGTATGTCAAGGATATTATATTAAGCACAACTTCTCAAGGTTGAAGGTTATGGGCAAAGTATGAAGTTTTGTCTGGGCCAGACAATCCAGTGATTGACATCATGAGCATCAATACAACTGGGATATGATAACATGCATCAACCAAGTCAGTGAACCTGACCACCCAATCCTGTCAGTTGTTGCATAAAACAAGCTTGGGTTGCTGAAGGACCATTCTATCTTCACATAGGCATCTTCACTAAGATCCATATTAGTACTAAGAGGCTTGTATCTGAGATGGGGCAAGAAAAGTCAAGTTGATTACTTGTGATATCAGAGCTTGAGTCAATAGTCAAAGAACAGTGCATTTTGATTGGGCGTCTAGTGTTGCGCCATGTCATTCAAAACATTCCTTAAAACAGCACTATGGTGGCAAAAGAGCCAAGGGTATTTTTTCAGGGGTCATATTTTTATTACATGTGAGTGAAAACGTCAGAAGTTTGGTATTTCAACAATAGGTTACTTTACAATGTGACTATGTTGGTTTTCAAGCACAAGCTGTATCCATGGCAACCCTACATTCTATTCGCTCAACTACTTTCATTGCCAGTCTCCATGACAACCTAATACTGTCCACTGAACTACTTCCTTTCACAATCATTTCTATGGCAACCAAAATTGATTACAAAACTAAACATGTCAAAAACCATTTCCATGGCAAACATAACTGACCACTGAACTACCATCAGATCTCTATGGCTGAACATAACTGACCTCTAAAGTACTGTCACAAACCATCTCCATGGCAACCAAACCCAAACCCCTCAGAGCCAAGTCATACTTCTTAGCCATAACAAATCTGAATCTGCTGAAAACATGTCAGAATGAACATCATAAAAACCAACACGAATCCCCTCATCCAACCCACGACCAGTCCACTGTTTGTCTCCCATAACCTTTTATATCCCATTATTTATACAACCTAAAGTGCATCATTTTGTGTCTACTATTATCATAAGAAAATATTAAAGCAATTTTCAGAGCAATTTCTGTAAAACAATCATATTATCCTGGAAACAATTGCCTTTTACCATCAGAGTCTATACCACTGGAGCCACACGGTCCCATCTTGCTGGTCTAGTATAAGAGGAGCACATTCTGTTAATACTGCTTAGTCAAGATGCAGAATCAATTTGTTGATTACACATGGGAAAACGTTCATGTTAAATACAGGCGGGTGACTGACCGAACATCCTCCATCCCCGCCTACGACAGATTGTACGATTTTCGGTTTGCAGATTCAAGCGTGAAACAATGTTGAGCTCCAATTATCTGACGACCATATTCTTGCTGAACCTTATAACTGGAATACTGCTGAGTGCAGCATAAAACAACCACCAACCAATCTTAGTGAACCTAACCTTTAAAGGCTGTTTTTTGTGTGGATTAATGATCCTCATGTCAGTCACTGGATTCTCTGGTCCAGTCTTGATTAACACAGTCGTATGCGTGAGTCACGAAAAACAACTAATTTGTATGTTTATTAAGTGAATGCTTTGCTCCCTTTTTAGGGATAAAACCGGTTCAGACATGAAAACGATACGTATTGCGATACACTGATAAAAAAACGGTTCTTCGACTTGCATTCGGAAAACTTTGTAACACTCGGAAATCTTTGGATATTTCCTTGTTTCATTTGTGCCAAATATTATTTACATTTTGTTTTTGTCATGATTAAAGGTAGTTGTTAAAGCTTAATCAAGCACAGTTATTTTGTTGTGTTTTTGCTTTATAAATCAAGCATTAACTCGATTATAAGTAATTTTATGTTTTCAAATACTTCTTGCAATATATTGCAATACATATCACAATATATGTTTTCGCATCGCAATATATCGCAATATGAAAATTCTCAGCAATACCCACCCCTACACCCTTTCACCTTTCAAATCAATAGTGATCAAGAAACAAAACACCATTATCATCTATTTTGTAAGTTAATGTTGATATTGTTCCAAAATTGCTGACACAGCATAAACAACTGCAAAAAACTCTTAATATGGAACAACATGGTACATGCGTGCATTTCACTAACAATGAAATAAACATAATATTTACACTATAATGACAACTGCATTGATTTTGATCAAACCAATCGACATTCATTTTATCAAAATTTATATATGAGCTAATTTAGCTAAAAGTATATTGACTGTAACGAAAATGATCAAAGTATATCCTAAAAAGTCTTGTTGGTGTAATACAAGTACTGAGACTTAAACACACATAACGAGACTAAACAATATAATAGGCTTTTATGTCACGTTCAATATTATCGCACTTATATTGCAATGTGCCTTCATATGTGTGTGCTGCTGCTTGTACTAGTCTAAAGTAATGCTTGTTTCATAGTGTTAGCCCACTGTTTAACGAGGACACCGTACTCAGACACAGCAAACTGACCATGAGTCAATAAGTCCCCGTGAAGCTGAGAGCAGGATAAACAACAAGGACCATCTTTGAACGTCTTTGGTTCGACGGGCGAGGGTGATTGGACCACAACCTTCCTCTCTACTAGACCATGGCTAAAAAGGAATATAAAAGTGATGGATGACTCTTTGAAATAAGAGTCTGCAAGCACTTAGGGCTTACAAGTTTGCAAAATAAAGAAAAAGACGAAGAGTTGTGCATCTTATTCAAATCACTAGAGTATCTACATCAAGATGGCTGACATCATCAGCTGATTTGACTTTCACGAAGCAGCTTTGAAGTGTAGCAGCAGACAAGAGCTATTGTTGTCACTCGAGTCCCAGTTTTTTCGCTTTGAATCCGTGCCAAGTAAATCTGTGGAGACGTCACCCATCTCCAAACCACGATAATATCACCACTTTAGGAGGATGTCTAGTGTTTATGTGTCCTTAAATTACAAGCATCGATTATGTAACCTTTTGATCACTTCTCCTTTGACAATTTGTAATGTGGAAGTAAAAGCATGGAATGGACCACGTTGACAGGACTAATATCTTTTTCTTACAGAGGAAGGAGTTTTCACTTAAAGAACATGTAACAACACATCACCGGAGAATGGTGACTGCATGCTGGGTCTGCTAATGGAATTTTCAATTTTAAAGATTCCTTCTAAAAACATGTTTGATCTCCAAGATTTGAATACTATTTCCTTTTGTAAAACTTGACGAAAAACGTAAAATTAATCAAACTTTCTTAATGGAAAAACATGTTTCCTTCAGGTGCACCTGGAGACATGATAACATGGAATATTGTTCCAAATATGGGTGACTGATATAGACTACACAACATGGAAGGATACGATGAAATTAGATTAAACAAGGATCATGTGACTAACGTGGCTGTGTTTACCTGTTGTTTTACGCCACACTCTGCAATGTTCCAGCTATATGGCGTCGGTCTGTAATATTTGAGTCAGGACCATTCATGAATATCACTCTGCGCAATTGGGATACGATGACACGTGTCAACCAAGTCAGAGAACTGGAGAAAATATATCAAAATTCAGTACTGCATATATAATGTGCAACCGACTCTACTGAGATATATTTCAGGGGGGAAAAGTGATCATTATACCGTAAAAAATATGGTAATTCTCAATGAGTATCAATTTGTCCCCTTGTGAGGGTATTGTAAGACCATTTTATTTAAATAGCTTTATACCTCTAACTGTCACAGAATCTTACTTTTTTTCATTTTCGATTTAGCTTGGAAGATCACTTGGAGCTTGAAAGGTGATAAAGATCCTGCAGGACACTGTTCACATAGCAGAGCTACCGAATGGCACCATGGTTCCTACAAAATGGTCTACTTTGGGCTGCTGGCGTTCTATAGCCTGACTTTCAAATTATGTCACTGATTACTTACATATGTTCCTGATATTTTTTCAAACTAGTTTTATACACAAATCTGTGATTTTACTGACTGTTTTACTGTGATGTGATGACAGGGTCCCCCAAAAATAAATGCTTTTGTCAGTGGAGCCACAATATAACTGAAATATAGCAGCCACAGCTTAATCCTCAGTGTAGGTCTCAAGACAAAACTTTCCAAGGAAGCTTATCAGAGTATATATGTAGATGGTTATGTTTCTTATTCAATCCAACTTGGTTAAAATAAGGCATACATGCAGTTATCCAACAGTAAATGAAATTGTTATACATGGTAACATATTGGGATTGTCTTTATAACCAAGTTAATAGCATCTGTTGAAATTTAAAACAATGTTTCACATACAGGATCACAAAATGGCACAGAGTAAAAATGACATTGACCTCAAGATAACACTTATCATATATTATTTTATTACTTATTACATGCATGAAAGGCCATTTAGTGGGTAATCAGAGAATTAACCAGAATTCTAAACCACGGCTGTCAAAATGGGGGAAAATGTTATTTTAGGTGTTCAAAGTTCTTACGTTCTGAAATTCACAGGTGCTGTATTAAAATACTGTATAAAGAGTCAGAAATCAATGGAATACTACGCACAATAATATATAACTTTGTTTGTGACTTGTTAGTTGTTCAATGCTACACTCAGCAATATTCCAGCTATATGGCAGCGGTCTGTAAATAATCGAGTCTGGACCAGACAATCCAGTCATCAACAGCATGAGCATCGATCTACACAATAGGGATACGATGACATGAGTCAACCAAGTCATCGAGCCTGTCCACCTGATCCTGTCGCCTCTTACAACAAGCATGGGTTACTGAAGACCAATTCTCAACACATTTTCATGGGTAAAATTATATAACTAACCATTACAACGTCTTCCTTTGATTTGTCAGTGAAGTCCAGATTACAAAGCCAATAATCCAGCTGTTTGTTGTATATATTGACACAAATTTGGAAACTTAGTTCCATTCTTGGAATGACATTTGATTCAGACTTGGGGCCGGATATCGACCTCTGAGCCGGTTCAGACCGATCCCCGATAACATTTACTCACTGAATTCAAGTACAATCATTACCAGCTTGCCCCAAATGAGCAGTGGTTACAACACCCCCCCTCATCAATACATTGTTTATCTGCCATTTCGTGTAACCAGTGCAGGGTTTAGGAATGTCTGCTAAGCTTCACTACAGGGTTTAAATGTATTTCTAGATGTCTGAAGCTTTTTTTGTAAAACCTTCATCCCTAACCTCCAAATATGTAGACTTCATTTCCTGACAACTTTGAACACAGATTTTAAACACAACAGGTAGTAGTTTCTTGGGCTGCAACGAATTTACGAGGCAGTTATGCATATCAAGAATACTGGGTAACGAATATGAATAATAAATACAATAACATGTCAGCAGTTGATGGAATATTCATGTTATTCAATGAAACAATAATTAGAACATTTCTTTGAGATATTTTGACCATATTGACAGTGTTCATTTTTCCCCGACAATGACAAGTGACCACTGATGTCAGCTTAAATATTTAAGAGTATTGACTATTATCTTGTCTGGCTTAGATATACTCCATTTTGCATATCTCACTTAATAAATAAAACCCAAATTCACGAAAAAACTCTCCTTTTTAAAAATTCATGAATCTATGATTCCAATAAATATAACACCGGATTGAATTCATGAATGGATATAACTCGATTAACCAAATACACAAGTGACTTGTGACGGGCCTAGTTATGAGTTTCATTGAAGCTACTATCTGGTTTTATAAGTCCTAACCTTTTATGATTCTTTGTGTGTTGGTGCCATGCATTCTCAATATGATATTCTTTTTATATCATTACCACATTTAAACAGTATTTCACAGACATTATGAACTACCATCACTATTTTCTTTGAGTGGTATTTTTAGAAGTTGGAGAGACAGATAAGGACAAACCTTATGGATGAACAACAACTTCTTTATTCAGGTGATGCGAAGTTGATACCAGAATCTTATCAAAACGTATCACCTGAATAAATAAGTTGTTCATCCATAAAGTTTGTCCTCATCTAACAAACCTGCTTGACAACGATACAAGAATCTGTAGCAAAATGTCACATCACCTGAATAAATAAGTTGTTCATCCATTAAGTTTTTCCTGTTCTAACCATCACTATCCCAGAAAATATACCAAGCTTTTGTTTGGCACCGAAATATTGAACCAGTATCACATTCAACATTCCTCAAAAACCTGACAGCATCGGGAACACTTTGGATTACGATAATGTTACCATGGCAATGAACCCATCACTCACTCATTCCACAAACCTGACCGATATTTATCAACAACTCTCCACTCAGTGCAAAGACCACTTCACCAAACAGCCGGCCTTGTTATTCATTATTAAATCATTTCTTAAAACAGTATTTGAAATGTCATTGTTCAATATGAGTCACAGCAACATAATGATGACGAAAATAAATATATCCGCATCAGGCAATGACCTACAATCATTTCTCCGGTGCAAACAAACACAACTACTCCGGACTAATGATTTCTTGTACAAAACACATGAATGGCTTCAACCATGTGAAGCACAGACCAATCAACACATCATTTCTTAAATTTATAAGTTGCAATTTCAAACAAATACTCTCGTACAGAAGGTCTACGGATGAAGAACGGAATAATTACATGTTACAGTTATTTCATGTAATGATTGTTGTGCTGTAATTTGTGAAAAGAAGACAGTCTTGTTGAAAGCCTAACGTTTAATTGTTGATGATCGATAATGATTGATCAGCGAGCAGGCGAGTGTGATTACGAGGAAATGATTGTACACTCCATGGAGTTATTGACCCTATAGATCCGCAACTCCTGGCATATCGGTGTGAACAGACACATTATGACATGTCCGTATTGAACATTTTGTTATTGTCGTGACAGTGTAATTTGAATGAAGGAATATTAGATTGA
Source organism: Haliotis laevigata (assembly GCA_008038995.1). Lineage (NCBI taxonomy): Eukaryota > Metazoa > Mollusca > Gastropoda > Lepetellida > Haliotidae > Haliotis > Haliotis laevigata. The sequence goes on along the minus strand of VKKT01003850.1, from coordinate 35,359 downwards.
AACGGTGTTTGTTACGTAAGTTTTCAAGAAGAGAGTTCATGAATGAGTTCATGAATGATTTCATAAGTGTGTTCATGAGTGTGAGTGAGCGAGTGAGTTCATTAATTCATAAGTGAGTTCATGGGGAAGTGATGAGTTCATTAATTCATGAGTGAGTTCATTAATTCGTGAGTGAGTGAGTGAGTGGTTCCCACTGCCTGTGTTACAAACATCCTTGTTGAAAACATTTCTTATGTGGAACCTCATATAAAAGTCACAAACACACAAACAATTATGAATATGTACACATTTTTGGATGCACAATTGGATTTAAAAAATATATTTGGGTATTCAGAAATGGAAAAAGATTTTATCATAGGCATTAAACATGAACCTAAATTTGCAATAATCCTCAAAATTATAACATATTAGTGCAATGTTCTAAATTACCAAAATACTAAACCATAAATAATTTTTCACATAAATAAATATATTGAAAACAATATCCCTTTTCAAGCAATATTTAATCTAAATGACATGCAATCTATGACATAATTTGTGGCATCTAAGTATCCATATAAACAATCCTTAATCTCAGTAATCAATCTACATTAACCTGAAATAACGATGTCTACACCTCCTTATTACTTCTGTATTCAACAAGCCTAAGCAGTTCCTAATTACATACAGCTAATGGGCTAAAACAACAGATATCAATTGCCTGCTGGTTAGCGTCAAGAATCAATGATCCAGTTTGTACAACTTAAGGCTTGAAATAGCCCCAAACCTTAAGATAACATTCTCATAATGTTAATCCCCAAAACAGTTGGTTTATCAGTCAGTCTTTGTTGTCATTGGTGAATTGACAGAACTGGTACTTTAACATGTAAGATGGGATAAATATTGGTCTGGGACAAAATTCAAACACTTAATGGCATGGCGGGCCGAGTGCAAAATATGCATTATGCAAAGATGCACTTAACTTTTTGGGCCAGTGAGTTATGTACTCGCTTCTGTTCAGCTCAATTGAGTATCCTAATTTTCCTTTGAGTAACCAAATGAATTGTACTCACGTCACTCAGGCTCAATTGGGTATTTTGCCATTTTCCATTAATGTTGAAAATATAATAAAGTTTAAAAGTTAGTGTTTGTTATTTATATTTGATCTGTTATATGAGAAATGCTAAGAAAGACTGCAAGTTGTCAAGTTCATGTCCTGACATAGAACCTCTCAATATACTTCAGTTATTTTATCTATCCACACGTACGCAAGCTTAGATTTGACATTTTTGTGTGTAAGCATGTAAAATTGCATTTATTGAGTATTTACAAAAATTCAAGTGTACTTGTACGCCACAGACTTAATAGGAATTGAGCTTTCACATAAATATTTGCATAATTTACGCAGATACACTGCTTATCTGTACCTCTGCATTATGTCAGGAATTCGGCCCTCGTATGTGAAACATGCATTCATGTTGGAAAGCACACATATAAGTCAAAATAATAATAATAATCATCATCATTAAAATCATCAATTAAAGATTCTTGTTCTCACCTTGCTAGGAACATGTTGACTTCCTGAGAAGTCTCTGTACGCTCATTATGTGTGTGTGTGCATGTGTGTGTGTATTTGTAGACTACCGGTACATATATTTAAGATGTTCATATAAATAAGTCAGCATATAATGTCAAAGTCTTCTCCTTGTCTGCATGGTGCATCTTCACTAATCTCCAGGGTATACGTTCCGATAAATCTCCACTATACCCTTGATGCATCTACAACTCTGCTCCATGATTTTATTACCTCCCTTGGCTGGCCTTTTATCCAATCAGGTGTCTACGCTGGGAAGTTGAGCGTACCAATCACAATTCACTTTCTAACCGATTAAACTTGGCAACATAATTGTTGCAGAGGTACTCTGAAAGAGGTAGAAAGAGTTCTTGCATATATTTTTAAGGTTTCAGACATGTACATTTTTCTGTATGATTTCCTCCAAAATCTGAGTTGCACTGCGAATAAACCTTCTAGGCTGCGACCACTATGTTTGTTGACACTGGCAAGCTTGGTTGTAACGGCGACTTAGCTGATTGGCTACTGTGAGAATGCGGAGCCAGCAAAGGGAGGTAATAAAATTATCGGGGCGGGCCATAGATGCATCCAGGGTACTTGTGGAGATTTATCGTAACGTATACCTGGAGATTATCGAGGATGTACATGGTGAAGCTACCCCTTAAACTCATTGCGAGTACCCCTTGACACACTTAAATAAAGGTGTATTGCTCAATAGGCTCTATATACTTTCCAAAACTTTTTTACAAAATTTATCATATCACATTTCATGAAGCTGCAGATATAATAAAAGTTTGAAAAGCATACAAAAACTTAACAGCTAGAAAATCATCAGACATCAAATATCAATCACATTTTTTATGGATTTAATGTCAATGTATACAGTTCCATGAAAAGCTGATAGTCATTAAATTGTCTTTAAACATGAAATGGTGCCAAGGATCTGCTCTAAATGAAAACCTGTTATTTTCACAAAATGCAGGACAGCACATTTGACATCGCCACTTTTAAGCCTCATACACATTTCATGGAAAAACCTATGAGTCCAACTGCAATCCTTGCCGATATAAGAGGTCTTAAATATAGCACACCTTGCACAAAAAGTAGTACTACTGAAAATCTATGAGTCCAACTGCAATCCTTGCCGATATAAGAGGTCTTAAATATAGCACACCTTGCACAAAAAGTAGCACTACTGAGAAGCTAGGAGTTCAATTGCAACACTTGTCAATACTACCGGTCTTAAATATAGCACATCTCCCACAAAAAGAAGTATCATTGAAATACTACAGGTCCAATCAAAACTCGTGCCAATACAACAGGTCTTGAAAATAGCACACTTCACACAGAAAGAAGTACTTTTAGCTTTCTCTAAACACAACCATATCGACATGCTGTCAAGCTGGATGGTTGTATATTGAGTCAATTATGTCATATATCAGCCATTTGTATTTCTGCTTTTGAAACTTTTAATCATAACAGTTTCATGATTATCGAGCCATTCTAACAAAGAATTCATCATGAAACAGTGACCTTTACTTCTTACAGAACCAGTTAAAGATTGCAGTGCTGTTGATGGTATGTTGACGATGACATTTACATGTATACATTTCAATGAATAATTTTAAAATATATTTAAAAAAACATGCACTTTGCATTTTAATTTTGCATGTTTTAATCTCTTTTCTTTTTAAGACTGATAAAATGTTTGTCACTGTCATGAAATATCACAAAAATCGAATCTTTTCTTACAAAGACTTTAACAATGATACCTTCAAAGGCATTTACAGTGGTATTTAGTTCAATTCACACATCAGATATGCTGACCAGCTAGGAACAACAGCCCTAGAAAAATTCTCCATATTGATTCATTATTGAAACTTCAAACCTAAATGACTAAAGAAAATGTAAGACACAATTCAAACTTTTATACTTCAAGAGTGAGTAAGGGTGCTAGGTTTTATTCCCATTTCACCAATATTACAATTATGACACCAGAAATGGGCTTCACACATGTTACCCATTTGGAGAATTGAAACTGGACCTTGTTCATAACAAGCTAACATTTTAACCACTAGGCTCCCATCCAATCTCATTTTGATTGAATGAGTGGAAGTTGCTTAATGTCCCATTAGGAATTTTGCCGGTATTAACAGTGACATTTATTAAAACCATACTAGCAAGATGATGAACAAAAAGCTTTTTTCATGCTTTCAAACAACATATCAGATTGAAGATGCTCTATACTAACACGTCCCACCTATTGTCAACTTAATTAATCAGACATATCTTCTGACCCCAATTTTAAATTTTAATTAAGCTTCCAACCCCAAGAGAAAACAGAAAATTAACCAACTGACACTTTCAACCATAACAGCCAAAAGAAAATTAACCCACTCGCACCTCCAATCATAATAGCCATCGAGTATTAACCAACACTTATTTGCAAATACAAAGTTATCAAATATTCACCAGTCACTTCCTACTAACACAACCATCTGATCATTAACCCAACTTCCAATTCCAGACAGTGGAATAAATGGAAAATTAAACAGACTCACAATAATTGACAGAAAGTTAACTATACCTACACCTCCAACCCATAAATAGTCGCCGGAACAGACTATTGATGGCACATACCATCCATCGAGATAGCCTCTCATTCACCTATACATGAAGTCACCACATACCATTTGTTAAAGGCCCCTAATTTTACATAAATACCAGCGCTGTAGGCAAGTCTGGAGACATTTATCTGCAGAGATCTACAAAACATATCCCCCAGTGTAGATTTGTACTTGTCTGGAAATCACTCTGGGGGGAAATGGTTCTTTCTGGAGGGTAGGGAATGGGGGAGGCATTAGGAATGTTTTTTACGAGCTCTATGATCTGCATAGACTGTTCACAGAGCAACCCACTACTTATGCCAGTCTCATATTGCTATTATATGTGCGTCCCAGACGTGACTAATGACGCCTTTGAACATCATGAAAGGACGTAAGGAACTATTTTTATGACAGTTTCACAGACAATTCTTACCATTGATAAAATCCCTGTGCACGTAAGCAATGTCGCACTCTGAAACAACATCATCTGTCTTCTCAACTTCTTCAGCTTTCAATTCAGTTTCCATGACAACAGGAATGCCTTCCTTGCATGTCAGAGAACAATCACTTGCAGTCATTGTAGGTGCATGGGGCACCTCCAGCCTACAAACGCAGTTTCCAGTTTCGTCAGAAGCCTCAGAAGTACGTTTCTCCCCCACTGAAGTCTCAGTGGTCACCATATTTACATTTTCATTATAACCAAGTGGGCACTGACTTACACGCGGAACAGAAAGGGTAATCTCGTTTGTCACAGATTTAATCAAGTTCCTTCCTTCTCCCAATCTCTTATGTGGGTAAAAATTGGCACCAGTGATATCAGGTATCCATCTTTGAGTCTTACAAGAGGAACATGACTGTGACAGGTTTCTGGTTTTATCACTGACAGTGTGATTATGCTTGGCTTTGATGCTATCTCCAGGTTCAACTATCGCAAGACTGCTGGCACGGACGGCGTATTGTTGATGGCTGATTTGTGGTAGCTGGCCTGCCCTGTCAATGGAGGATGATAAATCGTCTCCATAAACGTCAATCTCGCTCCCATCTCTTGAATTCTGTCTGGTATGTGCATGAGCTCCAGTGAAGTCACCCAGTCCAGAGATGCCCTGATCCCAAGACTCATCTGTTGTGTGAGAATAGGAACAAAAGGCAAGCTTTCGTTGAACACTTTCAATATGAGATCTGTCTGAAATTGCACTTGCTCCGGCTGAAGGTGACTGAGAATCTTTGAAGTAAACTTTATTACATGAACACGAAGTAGATTTGCAATCCATTCCTATACATAACACATCAGCACTTTCTGCCCTTGCAATGCAATTTAAAGGACGGGTAATACAATCAGACCGATTTTTCACCACTTTGGCCAATAAGTCTGTATTACCAACAGTATTCCTTAACTGAACACCCTGTTTCTCTGATGAAGACTTATCTATTCCATCATGACGTAAAGAGCCTGGCGAAGAATGGCTCTCGGGACTCCCTTTTCCAAACGAAGTACTTGATGAAAATAGATAAGTCTCCTCTTGAACTGCTAAAGTTGCTTTCGGAAGTGTAATTGAAAAATCATCCAGTTCATCTATGGTGGCTTTTGGTGCACGTATTTGTGTCGTCTGATTGTCAAGCAGTTCTGAAGAGACAATTCTGGCGTGAAATTCCGAACACGGTAAGGACACACTCTCATTATATTCACTTTTCTCCGATCTAAACTGATAAGGTACGGGCGACACATCAGCGCATACAATCTGTTGGAAGCTTGGTGTCGTCTGCTCTTCAGAAGCGTCCACGCATGGTAATACCGGGGCACTTTCGGAACGCTGTATGACAACCTCCGGCTCGATTTCACACTTTTCAATTTCCAAAGTTGATCCATCGCTTGACAGTCTCACAGTTATTTTAGATGTCTTGTACCCGGGGGAGTTATAAGTCGCAGTTGTCGTCGAAAAGTCACTGAACTCTGTTGACGGATGACAGGCAGCCAGCGATGTAGAATTTTTCACCTGGGTCGGGAAACCGCCTGGTCTCACTCTCCTGGAAAACTTCCCCGATCCGAAATGTGCTCCAAATCCACCTCCCATCGCCTCTGCCGCTCGGATTTTACTTGAGGCATGCTTACTTGGGCGGCATCCCATTCCACAACCCCAACCAAGGCAGGATGGGGAAGGTTTGATACACCGAGGCTAGCAGCCGACGCTTAGCCATCGGTAGATACAGACATATCGATTCGTTGACAGCCGCACTACTTTCCTAACCACGAATGGCAACCGACTGAGTGCTGAGGATTGATTCTCAACTCTGCTTCTCTGATTTAGAATTTCAAGACTCAAACGCCGTAGACAACTCTTTTAAATCTGCTACTTCTTCTTAATAATAATTACGGAAGATTCGATTTCAACAAAGGGAAAACGACGACATTGGGTCTCTTCCTAATGCGGATAGACAGCTGTTTCAATGCCGCTTATGGATTTTGAGTTAAAGGGAGTTCGGGAATCTTGTTTCAGTCTTTGTATAAAGGACGGAATGTCTATGGCAAATGACGTATGACATTGAATCAAAGTTGAGAAAACTATAAGAGGATAGGAAGGATACGACCTATCCGATTTTAGTGCAGTGTTATGGAGTAGTATTGAACCGACAGGTTCATGCGTACGATTTACGTACATAACATTACCAGATCGTAGATAACATTGCAAAGAGGTTCAGAAATATATCACTCACCGCTCTCTCCTGTCTGACTTCAATAGACGTGTTTACATCTGACTTATTGCTTTTGAAAACATGATTCGTGAAGACTTGACCAACGGTGCTACTAAATGGTAAACGGATGAAATGGTTCGTGTATTAACACAGATGACATTTAATCTTAAACTTTCTCGTGGAATTTTTAAAGTTTTCCATGGGTTCGTTTCTGTGTGAAGCGTAGATATATTCCAGCTGTATGGTGGCGTTCTGTAAATAATTAAATCAGTACCAGACAATCCAGTGATTGACATGGACATCGATCCAGACAAGTCTGACAGCACCATGTATTTGCTTGCCTCTTGTGATCGCAATAGGTTGCTAGGTACACGTGAAGATAGGAGTTAGAATTGGACTTCAGCAACCCACGCTTGTCGTAAGAGGCGACTAACGGGATCGTTTGGTCAGGCTCGCCGAATTGGTTGACACATGTCATCGTATCCTAACTGCGTAGGTCATGATGCCAATCACTGGATTGTCTGGTTTTCACACTGGAATATCCACAGACATACGTCGTATAGCTGGACTTTTGGTGGATGCTTCGTTCAACAACAAACAAAAAACAAAACCCCAATACATTCTAACCCCGAATACCAACAATACTACGTCTTTCCTATATTCGAATGTCTTACAACGGCACAACAAAAAAGGTCTGTCCAATGTAGACACCGAGACAGTCCCTTTTCAACCATGGGGGCGGTTGGTTAGCCCAGTGGTTAAAGCGTTCGCTCGTCACGCCGAAAACCCGGGTTCGATTCCCCCCATGGCTACAATGCATGATGCGCATTTCTGGTGTCCCCCGCAGTGATATTGCTGGAATATTGCTAAAAGCTGCGTAAAACCTCATTCAGTCATTTTACACTCTGCATTTTTCCTCTACCTTAGCAAGACATCGTCCAGTCTAGTTCACTGCTTGTATATATGTGTTCTGTCTTTTGATGAGCGGACTTCTCGGAGAACCAGAATCACTCGAACTGGAAGATATCATTTATGGTTTACTTCCATTTTAGCACTTTTAGTGATGACAAAATATCATAAGAGGTCGAATCTGTGATTCCAATCTGGGTGACAGGATCCTGCTTCGCATAAGGGACGCTACTCAGCAAGGTGAAATACTGCCATCCTTGCCGCAACTTCAATTGAAATATTAAGAAACTATTTTATTTAATTTCTGTTCTGAGAGCTGTTGTACAAAGCAGCCATAGCGTTACGACAGTCTTAAGTCTATGTTAAGGTATGTTACGATCACAGCGCGAAGATCGCTTTGTACAACGGTACCCTGCGTGTCAGGACATACGTGAAACAATATACCACGAACCTTTAAGACGTATTCTAATGGAATTAATGTAGCAGCGTCCAAATAGTCAGTAGAAAAGAATCTGTAAAAAGGAAACTATTACTATAAAACAGCCTGGAAATGAAGAAATAATATATTCCATGGATAAAATATGTTATTACATTTACCGACATGGTACAAGACCCGTGAAGATGCGAGTTAGAATTATTCTTGAACAATCCATGTTTGTCGTAAGAGGCGAATAACTGTACCGGGTGGTCAGGCTCGCTGTGTGTCTGTCCATGTGTCTGTCTGTGTCTGTCTGCCTGTTTGTCTGTCTGTCGACCCCTGAAGATCCAGGTTAGAATTGGTCATGCTTGTCATAAGAGGGATCGGG
>VKKT01003844.1:33826-63823 GCA_008038995.1 Haliotis laevigata | reverse complement strand
AACTCCCATTCTTTAACCTTGCACTACGGTTACCTTAGTGACTTACGATCACCTTAGTGCTTTGTGAAAGGAGGCCCAAGGAAGATGTTCTGGCTCTAACAGAGTGACAACAGATCGGGGAAGATGTTCTGGCCAGAGCATAATGACTTTTCATCCCGGAAAATGTTTCGGCTCTAACAGAGTGACTACAGATCAGGGAAGATGTTCTGGCCACAACAGGGTAACTATTGATCAGGGTACATTTGTGGACCAATCACTTACCTCCATGGGAAGCGTTGTCAGCATGGCCCCAGTCTGTGCCCCCTGTTGGTAAGCCAACTGGGCATAGGGGCTGGCGACATACTGAAATAAGAAACACATCAAACATTAATACTATAAAAAAGATCAACAAAAAAACATACACCTTCAGTCATTTCTCAGTTGTCTTCATAGATATATTCACATATTTATGCATATAATCTTTGAACTACATATTGATTGAAACTACAAGGGTATTAGTGTTAAACTGACTACGCTTGGTATCTAGCAATTAATATTAATTATGCTGTTCTAACCTCAAAGGCTACGATCAAGTAGTATACATTTAAAGGGCACATGATAAGAATATTTTACTGTTACTTAGTCTATTGTTCATAGAGAAGTGCAAGTGAATCTTACTTAAATATTTGGACATTTATAACACAAGATATGTACACTGGGTGATATAAAAAGGTGAATATTTGGATATATGATAAGGTTATATATAAAGATAAAACACATATGGTTACAAAGCAAAGTCAAAGGGTAGATAACTCTCACCAAGATGAATCCCCATCCCTTTAACAAAGATTATCAAGGAAAGCACCACAATGCACTACAGTTTAATGTTAACACTACAAATAGCAGTCTCAGAGAGCATATTATTTCTATTGTTAATAAGACTGAATATAAGTATTTTTCTTTCAGTTTAAACATTCAGTTGGTACATTAAATATATGTTTCCATTAAATACACAAACTTTGCATAAGCAGTTGGAAGTTATCTTCCCTGCATAAAAAACAAGCAGGAGTTAGCTTCCCTCTGCAAAAAGCAGCTGGAGTTACCTCCTCCTGCAGTAAGCAAGCGGGAGTTATCCCCCCTTCACCGGTTTCACATCTAAGCATAATATGTATATATATGTGTAAATAGAGGATACAAGATGCATTCTAAAAAAATACAGAAACAAAGCTGGAGCAAACAAAAGATACATATGGTACAGATTATGTTAGTATAAGCACTGAACAGATGATAACATGCAGACTAAATCAAGATATATGTATGTATCATGCACAGATATATATGAGGGTGGATATATATGGTGCTGCTTGCCCGCTGTTGTCTGAAGTCTGTGATCTGCACTGGTCATAAAGCTGGCAATGTGTTGACTCCGATGTGGATCATGCTTGCTTCTTTCGATATCCTCTAATCATAACATCACACTGTCTCCATTGTCAATTTCACAACAATCGCTTCAATTTCCCCTTCATTATATAGATGAGATTCTGTCATTCATGTATAGGGCTCATTCTGGGCATCCAATGTTTGGTACAGTGCCTAATCTGCCTGTTTAACACTCCATTTGTAATTTGTTAAAGGACTACAACATGAAAAGGAGTGGTTGTACAATGAAACAGAGCAACCATTTGATTTTTAGGAATCGAATAGTCTTGGATTATATTATGAAAAATTAATCAAGGCCCTGTTTTTCACAGCACAGAAAAATTTCCTTTACTTTGTCAGAAAACCATAATCTACATTAAATATGTGACCATCCTGTACTGACATCTATATTAAGTACATCCAATTTAAAGGTTAAATTGAGAACCTTTTCATGCAAGAGAAATTTAGCTGCTAAACATTACAAAATCAAATGGTTGGTCTCTACAATACTATTTGTGCCTCATAAAAGTGCCTGATATTTGATACCGATACTAGCATCTATTTTCAGGAATATAAATTCAAACGATTCTGCTGATGTCTGACCTAATATTTCTTTGGCTTATTCACGAATGGCATTAGAATTGACTTTCCTGGTAAATCTCAGTTATAGAGCAATACTGACAGATGGGAATGGATCATTCGCCAGGATCAGAATGCTATGATCACTTACAGTGATCATGACAAATAACCGTACCTAGTGTCATCATTTTGAGATTTTCCAGGTTTGACAGATGACCATGCTGCCAACACAAGTCATAAAGTCAACTTAAACTTGATAGTTCCCATAACTTAACATTGACTTAAAACAGCATTATGGTACGAGCTTCAAGTCACGTTAGCAATGAGTCTAATGCCTGGTGTCATTATTCAAGACTAACAATTTTCATGTAGGTTTCTTTCACTTTCAACTTTTTTTAAATGAGAGTAAATGCTGTTTAAACTATGAAGTATGAATTGCACATGGACAAAACCTTAACCTGTCTGTTTAAAGTTTCAAAACTACATATTAAGTCCTGCAATCACATAGTTGGTGTGAAGTTTTGTTTGTCCTTTTGCCAAAACAAATTACTGTTTGATATAATGTTTGTCATAATCTGCAGAACTCTACAAATGCATTTCTCACACAGACAGATGGAAGTGAACAAAGCTAGTTGTACAGGATCACGTCCAGTGGTGTTAGGAAAAAACAAACACAGAGTATTTTCTAGCTCATTTATTCTCTGCCCGTATGAGATTCACAATGTGGACTCTCAGTCTTGGACATCAGAACACTACAAACATAATGATTGAAGAAAACATAGACTCTCTCTCTCATACACACAAACAACACTGGAACCTTATAACAGTCATGGGGAAAACGGCACATTAGTAGCAATCAAACATGTTAACACAGGAAGTGCCCTGGCAGCCATATTGGATCATGAAGAAATCATTACAATAAAAAAGGAGTAAATATCTGTTCCCAGTACCAAGATTATAGAGACTAATCAGCTACATATATTTTTTATATTTTTTTTTACATTATTTTTTTCATCCCACAAATTGGTCAGCTAATTCTATATGCTCTTGATTATATGCCCCAACCACCTGCAAGCAAACTGAAACGCTACTTGTCAAATTTGAGAAACAAATATAAAACTACAAAGTGACAATGGTTAATGAGAATCGAGGAGGAAACTGATGGAATGTATGCCTCTAACCCTATACCTCTCCTTGCCCATTCTTCAACAGCCTACAGTCTTAAAGGAGGACCACCACCTTGGGTCATAGCTGGGTGACATGCTCTGTAACTTGTACAGTCGTGGATGTTTTAATTCCAATTTTCACTGAGCTTATTAATTTCAAACTTCAGTTAGTTGTACTACACAAAAGACATTTTTTGAAGAATCTATAAAAAATATATACTTAATGCTAATTTTGTTGTTGTTGGTTTAAATTAAAAGAAGTGTTTCTATTTTATACGTGTGTATTATAACGATTATATCCAGCAACATGTTTAATATATATCCCCTTAAGAAGTCTTTTGAATTGGTATCTGAATGTGTAAAGAGACACATAGGAATCGTCAAGAGTAGCTGGTCCCGTGTAAATCTTTGGATAATCGGATTAATATGGCAAGTCAAACCAAGTAATATGTGGGGTTGGGAAATATAATATTTTAAACTTCTAGCATACATGTCAAAGCCTGATAAAGTGATATATATAGTAGTATTTGATTCTGTTTAAATCTGTAAGTACACTTAGTATTGATGGGGTTTGGCAAAATAGCATGACTGTGCCCTATACCTAAAATACTGTCCATTTGTTATGCTCATAATGTATTGTTTCCCTGGATGAAAATGTGATATGCTGATTAGTTTAACATTCCACAGGTCAAGATAAATAAACATCAGAAACTGGTTTTATCAATGTGATCTATCCAAAGATGAATGGGAGGTAACTCTCACTGTAAGACATAATTCCGTCCAGAGTAGTGTCCCCTGTACATGCAAAACATAATGACATGATAGCTATTTACATATGCAAATTATATTCGTAAAATAAGTATGAATCTCACGGTAAAAAACATCAAAAATGCTTGCTCAGCACAAATAACCTGATATTGTTATAACTACTTGTGTAAAAACTGTAAAACTCCACAGAAATAAACAGACAGTCAACATTAAAATAGTTGAAAAATATCAAATTCTAAAAAATGACAAAATATTATGTTTGAATTCTGAATTCATCTCAGGCGTAGTGCTGTTCACGTACGCTGTAAAAGAATTATTGCTATAGATTTATGCAAAACAATAATTATACTAAATACATAATTTTATATTTGATAACATTGTACACAATTTTCTTATCACAAGATTCATGTATAACATTTTCAAAACAACTGATTATTCTATAAACTGGTTTACAACTGGCTTCCTTCTCATACTAGACACTTTTACATTCAAATACCTGTACTTCAAAAACAGGCTGAACATGATTTGCAAAAAATATTACTGTTGATCTAAAAAGCAATTTTTTTTAGGAATACTTGCTCCTTTCTTCACAAAAAAATCCAAGTATTCATTATTAGTGTTACTCCTCATGAAACAGAGCATCAAGGATAATGTTGTTTAGTTATCAGACCATTAGCTTGTACAGTCTGGAACAAAAACAAGTTCCCTTTTCTCCAGTGTCTGTGCAATAAGGAAACGTTATAAACCAGTATAGGAATAATCTTCAGAGGTATAACCATACAGGCATGATCCATTCAATCAAAGCACTTCACCCTAGTAAAACAGATCTGTAGAAATAGTTCTCCAAAATAAAATCTTATTTTTTCTCACGTGACTAGAAATCGGCCAAATACATGCTACCTGAAAGAGTATATACGGCTAAGGAGGGGAATACACTAAAAAATGATTATGAATATTTGATCATTTGTTTTCAATGTATTAATATCAAATGTAGATGTCAAAAAAAGCAAAATGGAGTTGATGGACTGGTATCCTGCAATATGTGTATGAAATGCCTGGATTCAAGGTTCTATCATGGTAGCACATGGTAGTAGCAACACAAGTACAGTGATGTGTAATCATAGATAGAATAACCTCATGGATTTTCTTCTTGGAAACTGTAATGCTGCACATTCAATGCTGTAATAATTTAATTCATAGATTTTCATGAACATTGCAATTTCAGTTATAGACGGCCTGCTTGAGTGGATGTCTGATGAAAATCTAAAAATTAATTTATTTGGAGCTTTTGAGGTTGAAATACAAATTTGGTTAAATAGCACCAGAATGTAGTATACAGTAACACTTATCTCCCTTGTTTCTACGTTCCCGCTGGGTAACATGAGAGGAATGAATGAGACTAAGAGGCCTGATTATGATTCTGATCTTGCTCCTCACACTACTAATCATTATGCAAAATATTTAAAAGGTAATTTTAAATGGCAACCAAAGTCACTGCACTGGTTCTGTTTTGGTGAAATTTGAAGTGCTTTCCAAATGTACTCTATTTGTTACAAGGTATGAACACAAACAATCAGTATAAGGATATATACTGCTGGAAAAAATAAGGGAAAGATAAAATCCATGAGCATGATATAGATCATAATGGATTTGGGATTTAAACCCATAACCAGCAGATCCTGTCATTGCTAAGCACCACAACTCTACATAGCAATTACTCACTTCAGAATAACAAGAAACTTTTCAAAATCAGTATTTCATTACAGCAAAATAAGAAGGAAACAATATGATCCAATATCATAACATTCACAAGAAATGTTAACAGTGTTCCCTTATTTTTTTCCTTCAGTATATTAATGCCTGTTTTTCTTTAGTCAGTCATTCCTATATACAGAGAAACTCTACATAATTCTACCTGACAATTGCTTCGTTAACACTGAAAATCAATTACATGTACATTGTACCGGTATGAATGAGTTTTGATTTCCTCTATGGAGTTTGATCTTTTTCATATAAGTCCCATCACTGCCATGTGTGAACTCGGGTACAGCCTTTTACACACCGCTATAGTATGGACAACACTGGCTTATAACTGTTTTGATCATTATAGTACTTTAAACAGTATAGAAACAGCACCATGTCTTATGACAACATAGGATATACACTTTGAAAAAATAAAAACAATGCTATGGGATTTTTTGTACAAGTTATTATATATGGTTCCTTATTCAAAATAGATCTTTCTGTACATGGTGTATAGCGGAAAGTCATTCCAGTATATCACTTCAGTTGGAGTCAACTTTTGTTGGCGACGGAAACTGATTCATAGCTACCATCTACAAATTTTACAAAATTTTACAAAACCTAATGAAAATGAACTTCACAGTAAAAGAAATTCTAGTTAGTCCTTTTGATAGATGAAACAAAAATAAAAATTTTAATGAGAGAATTTGTGAAAAGAATTGAAGTAATAAACTGAAATGAACTTCTGATTTACTTAATTTCTTAGATATGTTCTATATTTCAATAAATATACATTTGTAAACAGCCCTCTTACTATCTACATAAAAGTAACTAATATTTTTATATTTTCAAAACTTAAAATTCAAAAGTCATAAACAAAAAATAATAACCCATAAATAGAATTGTAAGTTATCACTTAATTTCAAATAAATAGAATAAATATTAAAATATCTGTTCTCAAGTTGATAATCGGTGCCAATCACCAAAATGTAGCCTTGTCATAGTGATTGAAGACAACAGATCATTAATAATGATATTTGTGAACACCATCTTGTCGCATCATTGGAAGAAAAATCTCATATGATTTACTAAAATGACTGGAATCAAAATATCTATGAAGATTGATTGATGTGGTTACCATGGTTACTGTAGCTTGTGCTATGTACAAACTAAAGGGAACTGCGACCTTCAATCATTCAAGGTCAGTCTTTGGTTGTAGTGATCATAATGATGAAAGATGTCAAGAATTAACAAGGTGAAATAAAACAATATGTCCATTCATTAGTACATTTCTCTGGCAAGGTGGGGGACCATCTCAAAATCTGTTCACTCATTATCCAATATGCCCTCAAAGCACAGGGCAATCGTCAATATGTTACTATTTTAAACAATAGAGCTTTCAAGCATTAAAGATTGTAGCTAGGTTCATGTTCAAATGAGAAATAAAATTTTGAGTTTCAGACTTTCAGATGGTCCATTGTGATTTGAATCTACAATAAAAAGACAATAGAAACACAAAATAGTCAGCTATGCTAATTCCTTTCGACAAGGTTACAAAACACACAAACAATATGCAAAAAATCAGACACCAACTCTGTATATACAACAATGAAAAACATTATATCTAGAGCCATTTCTTCTAAAAAAAACATGCTAAAATACTAAAAAAATGTTGCAATGACTACTCATTAAGAACAAAGAAAATCTTCTTGGAGGTCACTTCTGATATCCCGGTCTACTAAGAGAGGAACAATCTAAGATAACGAAGACAAGCAGAGGCAAAGTATTTACAAGACGTCAGCCATTTCTGTAAGTAAGAGTGATGGCTGTTCATGCTCAGTAACCACCGACTACATCTGTAGGACAGAGGCTGAATTGGTTGTGTTAGCGTGGAAAAAGATCAACCCAAAAATAACATGACCGTGCATTGAAAATGTTGATCTAGGGTCTGGCCATCTACGGTAAGATTTTAACAATTCACGCATTGTCAAGAAGAAATGATCTATACGAGGAGAAACTGGATTAATTTAGACTTTGAAGAGGGGACTGGCCTACTATCTAGAAGAATGCACATTGGTAAGAGCAACACTTCTGTCAATGATGTTAATTTTAGAGGATTGCTCTGGAAGCCAATTGGTTAGACACAAGGAACTTACAACGCGTTACGTTGGCCTACCGGGGTATTGGAAATGTGTAGATGACCCATCAAATTGGTCATGCCTGCCACGGCCGCAGAGGGATCGAAACTCGAGCACTGTGGATTTAAGTTGCTAGCCGTGGGGGCGTTCATCTGAGAAAAAACATCCTCCGTATGGAATCATGAACTCATGTGATGTTAAACACTTCGTGCTGAAAAAACACCTTACCACAGACATTGTTATGTCTTAAACATCAGACGTTACTTGTTAAAGAGTTGGTCTAAACATGAATAAATCTCGACTTGCAGTGACAGCGAAAATAAACCTAGATGTTTAAAGGGTGAATTATTCATCCTGATCTTAAAAATACGTGCCCCATATTTAACATCTAGACACTGCAAACAGATGACAATATTCAGAACAGTAGACTTTGTTGGCAACAGATAATCAACTGTAAAAGAAACTAACACATCAATCACATGTGAACAACTGTATCATTAATGAAAAATAACAAAAAACACATCAATAAAGGAATTATAACAGAAGAAAAATACATATATACAAGAACATCTCAGATGGCAAAAACCTGACCATTGGCCTTATCACACAGCACGGTGTGTCAGAGTGATCTCCCTTGAAGGTCTTCGTCTTGGCGAGTTATCTCCCCTTTGCTAGCATAGCATTCAACTTGAAAAATCAAAACTTACATGAGGCAGCTGAGGTTGCATGATATACTGTGGATGCATTCCCCAAGTGGCGGGATTGGACGACACCTGATAGGTCGTCACTGGGGTCGTCGCCACTGATGTGTAGTTACGGGGGACGAGTCCTGTGGGGAGCAGCGCCGCCGGTGTGGCTACACTGTAAGGCATATATTGACTGTATATCTATAAGTATGCTCCTCAACTGAATCGACACAATTCTACTGATCAAGTGAAGAGGCTACACTGTAAGGCATACATTGACTGTACTTCTATAAGTATGCTCCTCAACTGAATCAACTGAAGTGAACATCATTTTCAATTTCTGTGTTGCTGACATGATTATTTTTGGGCTTGGTAACTTAACTCGGGCCTTAACTTTCTCAAACTGCTTTTTCAAAATATGAAGATACAAATTCTCCTTCTTAGATGACAATTATCTGAATAAAAAATTGCTCACATCCAAAAGAGAGATTCCATTATTTGTTAATGCAAAAAGGTGAAAAATAATCTGAGACCTTACAAAGAGACAAAACAAACTGGTTTATGCCCCAAACATTTACCCAATACACAAACAGAAGGAATATAAAACTCTTCTTGCAGTTTGTCAGTTTCAATACTCACCCATGGTTCAGATTTGCTGGAATTGCTTGCTGGTCGTAACTGAACTGTAACTGAAATATACAAAAAGATATATATCATTGTTCCCATCCTTCAGCAACTACAAATATCAAATACACAAAGATTTAAAACGATATACTGGTGTCGTTCCTGCCACTCTTCAGTCATAAATCATCAATTACAAATATCATTATGCTTTTGAGTAATAAACATTGAATATCTTAAATATTTTACAATTTGACAATAACACTGGCCAGTGACTGAGACATAGTGTTAAATCATAGTGATCTCCCTTGGACCATGTGACTTGGTGACTGAATGAAGCACCTTAAAATAATGAAACACTATTTGGCATGATTATAACATCTGAAATGAGAATTTTACTGCATTCGTACTTACTTGAAGGCCTAGCTCCTGTAAACATAAGAAAAGCAGAATTTAAGTACTTTGTTATAAAAACGTAAATACTTACAAAACCTAATGTGTAATACTTTCATCATTGAAAATGGAATTAAAATGGAGACAGTATTTACTTCTCATTTGACTGCTCAATTGTTGAAGTCAAATAATACAGAAATTCTGTTGACAATTAGAACTGATAAATGTACAGAGATAAAGAATGGTGGACATAAAAATGCAAATCAACTTAAACCCTGTCAACACTTGTACTTACATCTTCTCTTCCCGGAGGAAATAATCTCCCTTGTTGGAATTGATTCTTCTTCTTACTGCCGCTGTCTGCCAGTTTCACCAACAAGGCTTCTGTACAACCTGAACACAAACATGAACACATTGTAGACTCTACTTCCACTTTGTTGTTAACTTATCCTGAACACAAATATGGACACATTGTAGTCTCTACTTCCACTTTGTTGCTAACTTATCCTGAACACAAATATGGACACATTGTAATCTCTACTTCCACTTTGTTGTTAACCTATCCTGAACACAAATATGGACACATTGTAATCTCTACTTCCACTTAGTTGCTAACTTATCCTGAACACAAATATGGACACATTGTAATCTCTACTTTCACTTTGTTGCTAACTTATCCTTTGCATACATTCACAGCAGGGTTTGGTTTGGTTTGATTTGGTTTGTTGTTTTACGACACACTCAGCAATATTCCAGTTATATGGCAGTGGTCTGTAGATAATCGTGTCTGGACCTGAATATCCAGTGATCAACAGCATGCAGGGCCATTGGTCTTATTGTACAAAGGAATATCAGCACTACTATTGTAATTGCTGTATTTTATCACAGATTTTTGATAGTCAAAGCGCTAAGACCATTTTGCGAGACAGACTTCAGTTCCACAAAGTGTTCTTAGCACTACATGCTTTTTAAATTGACAATTTTTATTTCCTGTTTCCCCCGTTACAGTAGAAGGCAACAGAGCCTGGGGACTCTAGAGCCTTTTGCAAGACAACTTTGTTTGTCAACAGAAAAACAGGATTTTTTTTAACAAAGCACAAAACAACAACACAACAAGACACCACAACACATCTTAGCATTAAAATAATCTTAAGTTTGTGGTAAATTATTGTTGTGATTGTCTTAGTGCTTAGAACAGTCTGTATGGTTGTTAACAGGGACTTTCACTCAGCTGATCCGATTTGATATAGCTGAATCTGGTCAAAAGTATCCTTACACCCTGACTATGTAGGTACCTATGCCTGTTACATGAGACGACTGCATGGATCTGATGCTCCATGTATTCCATGTCCTACAATTAATTACATACAGACCACTATAGTTGGACTATCACTGAGTGTAGAGTTCAACAAGAAACACTCTCTTCAGATCAAAGATCAAAGCAACATAAGTATTTTTTTAGCCTCAATTATCTTTTACAATGACATAACTGGAAGACTGTTAAACCCAACTTACTCATTCAAGTATCTGTTTCTGATGCCTAATGTTTCGTGGTGATGCAATACGAATTAAAGTCTTTTCATTCATGAAGTATAGTCAGCTTTAACCAGGTGTATATTTCAGACTACAGCACTATTCTGTACAGGCTTGCCATTACAAGAGCACTTGAAATTCCTCTACACTATGGCCGACTTTACTCACTTGAGACAAACATTTAACACATGCAATAAAAATTCCTCATCTTAATGTTATGATCATGAACATTTTTACGAAAAACCAACACAACTACTCCGTTGTGAAAAAACACAACACCCTGCTTGTATAACATTGGTCGCCATTCCATGACATGAATTACTCCTTGTACAAAGCATGTCTCCCGAATTTCAATAAGCTTATAATATCGGAGCAGTGTGTTATTCACGGTTTGTGGTCCTCTACAATAGCCTTCAGTTGGATGAGAGGCAGAGAGATATTCCAATAAGTTCAACACTTGTAACAACAAAGAAGCAGTATAATCGCCCGTGTCCCCTGAATACATCAGTGGTTCGCTTATAGTCATCTCCTGCACTTCAATACTACCACAGCTTTCTCTGCATTGCCATTACAACACCATGTCTAGATGGGGCTGACCTCACCATGAATACAACAGTGTACAACATTAAAATACCTTGCTCACCAAAGGGCAGATCTGTGACTTACGACTAATCTGCAGTATGTGTAGAGGTTGTAAATTACTATGCTTTATGTACGAACATGTTTGAACTCTGCTTCTCTCTCACCCACCCTAGTGCTGTATTCTACAGTTGACTTGACATTGTTCTCAAACTATACTCCCCTCAATGTACATTTATTTGCTCATGCTGAATTTAAATCAGTTCTTGTGTATCAAAATCAAATTTGAGCCTGCATAGTATTGATTGCTTTTCTATAGATCTGTGGTGATCTATTCAGTACGGACAAATAACCGCTCTTGTTAATGGAAAGTCACGACTCCATACTTTCATAAATCAATTTGACTGGAGATGAATTTCTCGGGGAGTTTTACAAGCATTCTTCTCCAAATCACGCAAAGAGGCCTATCTTACTTGCCCTAAATATTTAGACATAAAGGTCACTACCTTTTGGATGTGTTTGTCCAGCAAATCAATTTTGTAAGCCTCGTATGATTAGAAATCTGTTGTCATTCACAGATTGATCTGATTGATTTTGTCCACACATTTTGTCATACATCTATTGTCAGCAAAATTCATGACAAATATCATCAATACAAAAATAGATTACAGGAAACTTTGTAAACTCAAATTCATATATATATACCCAAAGTAACTACTTATCTCTTTCCCAGGATCAGATCTGATGCACTAAACAAGAGTGAGGGAATGAGGTTTCACACTGGGTTTTACCTATCAAGGAACTGAACACAGGTGTTAGGTCGAACAAGCCTGTGCTTTAACCATTCGGCCACCACACAGCCCCCTTAATATGTGGACATAAGCACATAAACATACAAAATCGAAACAATACTTAATTACTATTCAAATCAACAGATCTATCTCTCCTTTCTGTGTTCTTATACTTCTGGAATGCTGGGGAAGCATAGTGGCTAAAGTGTTCATTTGTCAGGCTGAAGACCCGGGTTCAATTCCCTACATGGGTACAATGTGTGGAGCCCATTTCTGGTGTCCCCTGCTGTGATATTGATGGAATATTGCTAAAAGTGGCGCAAAACCATACTCACTCACTCTTATACTTTTTATAATTATTTAAGATATGTATTTATACATTATTAAGAGATCTGTTTCTTACCTGGTAAAATTTTAGCATTGAAAGCATCAATAACTTGCTGGCACTTCTCCCTCGACTCCATGCGTGCAAAGCCCACTCCACGACTCAATCCATCAGGTTTCCTCAATATTCTTGTGGATATCACTGTACCGTAGTCTTTAAACATATTTTCTAAATTTTTCTCGGTGAAGTATATAGGGAGATTAGCTATATACAGGTTAGTGGGATCTTGTTCTTGTTGCTGAAATGAAGCAAGACACTATAAGTATTATATAAAACAAGACACATGTCAATATGGGCTTTTTTTCAATGTTGTGTTGATATTTTGAACCAAGCAAACAGAGACAGCTGTGACAAACATAACATTTTATAAATCAACAACATTATTCTGTAATCAATATGCTTATATAAACCTGGAATAGAGATTGTGGAAAAAAAGAACAAATGTGATATTCAGTGATTTTTTTCAGCCGCTTGCTTTCTGCTAACAGCTATCAAACTTACAGATTTAAAATGAAATCAGTTTTTAAAATAATATTAAAAATGATTTATTTTCATAAAATGCCAGTAAGTATTGGAATTTTTATAAATGTCACTTTGAACATATAAAAGAGGGAAAATAATAGTGTTCACAGCTGCTTTTGAGTTGCAATCTACCATGCCCGGAGTCACAGAATCAACAAAGACCTCACAATTCATGTTTTAAACACTTTAGTATCAATAATCTCCCCAAAACATCAAAATAAACATTTCAGATTAAAAAACACATTAAATGACTCCAAATGATGTATTGAGATGTGAATTGGCCATCTTATCACATATTTACATCGACTGTTTCAGACTGATATGGAATTATGGGAAAAGTGTGCACGGATGTCGCTACTGTGGCCTTTAGCTATTCTATTAAGGAACCTTAATGTTCCATTCTGGTAACAACAGAAGCAATGGTTTTGAAAGAATATTCTATTTGTTAGAGGCAAGTGAGCTATTTAGCTTAAACAAATCATCCATTTCTCTGGCCTCTAAATAGAAACCCCCAATATGATATCATCCAAGGAAAACATTTATTCCCAGACGCTCCCCATGCGGTCTCAAGCACTGCATGATAAATACATTTTTTGTCATTTAGTCGTTAGACTGTGATGTTCGCTTCTCGGAATGCAAACCTTTCCTACACAATCTTGTTTATGGGCTTATAAAGCTTCTGTGTGTATGAATAATCTATATGCTGCCTGGAAAGAATTTATCGTCAAACAATAGTTTATGTTGTATGCAACAAACCAGTCATGTAGTTAGTGGTTTTTAAGATAGTCTTAAAACCCGGTTGATAACACACCAATGAGGTTAATGATTCCTTCTGGGGGAATCCCCAATAGTAATGAATAGTTCTTTGTTGCTTAATGTCCAGTGTAATTCCTGCCAATATCACAATCATCCATCACAAAAATGTACCTATGTATACTAAACAAACATTATTGCCCAACAATGTTTAGTCAGTGTCATATTGTTCTAGAATATACATGTAATACTAAGGTGATAATATTTTCAAAAATTACACTGATCAGTGCAATCTGATAGAAAACTGGTCAAGAATGTCTTCCTAACAACTAGTGAAAGCCTTCTTCGGTTAAGACTTTCATACCAGAATAATTACTGTGACTTATATTTCCTTAATTGCACTACAGTTTAGCAGATCCAAGATTACATTATGCATTGTGAAACTTTCTCAAAACCGCTTTTGTTGGGAAAATTGTGTAATTTCTACAAGCCTTTTGAGCGAGACGGCCATTACAGCAATAACAACCTTATCTTATCACAAGAATGTTGGTGGGCTCTCAATGTAAAGGTGAAATGGTTTGACGCAGTGGGAGTGATTTTACGAACTCCCTTTAAAATCTGTTATCAATATCTGGCAGAACACAGTAATCCGTCAAGACACAATAACAGCTAATTACAGCTTAAGATTTTGTCAGTATTTTCGAGTGATTAGATAGGGTTTCTGGCAATCTGCCAAGACTGAGGAATAATCGTCCCACCATGGTGTGGTATAATCGCCCTGAAAGAAGCTTGTTGTGTCATGTCCAGTTCATGACAAGAGAAGCTATATTTCATATCGCACGCCATCAACAAAGTCTTCAAATATATCACACAGTGTTGACACGGCCTCGCATGATCCGCTCATTTCATTGGTCACATACATCTGTTGTATAAGGCCCATATATTGCCCACACCCTTGTAGGCCAACATACAGCTAATTCTTCATACAAAACTTTTCATCCTGGCTATAAATATACTTCAGTATGATGCCTAAAGTCATCTTCCAATTAAACTGACAGTTTGAGGGATGCCAGAAGAATGGGGTGTAGTTTTAAATTAAACACTCTCTTCTCTGTGTAGCTTGTAACCTTGAAATACACTGCCCATACGATCTGTGCATGCTGATGGAAATACTCAAAACATGACATCAAGAGCCATCCAATTGTCTAGTATGCCAGTGTAATAAGTTTAGTGGAAAACATTGTTTTGCAGATATGAGGGGACATATTTCTTTTTATAAAAAAATATGTAAAATATATACTGTGAATCGTGAAATTAATAACAGCAAAAAGCGTAAACAAGAAATGCGACTGTTGGTAGCTTGCACTACTAAAATGTCACATTTTGTTCCTGTACTTGTGCTCGCATTGTTTTCTTGATACATTCATTTCATGATATACTGTATTCATATCTGAATGAGTGAGTGAGTATAGGTGTATACCACTTTTAGCAATATTCCAGCAATATCATGGCGGGAGACACGAGAATTGGGCTTCACACATTGTACCCATGTGGGGAATCGAACCCAGGTCTTCAGCGTGACAAGTGAACACTTTAACCACTAGGCTACCCTACTGCCCCCATATCTGAATGCTTTACCCCCATGGTGGGTGAGTGGAATGCTGTACAGATGAGTCGGTGGATGGGTAGGGGAGTATGTTCCTGGAATGGGAGGAGATTGGTTTCAAGATAAACTGATTTACTGGCTTCCCATTGCGATTTTTTCCTGTTATTTTCCTGCCACAAGTGAGGCAAGACCTGCTCATCATAACCAGGTATCATCAGTATTTGATACAGATTCCTAAACATTGATTCAGAATCATACATTGTACTCAGTAATTAAATGACATTTCTTATGATTGTAGAAATGACTTTGTCACTTTTCTTTACTGAATGCGTGAACTGGCAGTTTGGTGGATTTGTGACACCAAGGATAATCTTCACTCATGCCCAGGTCTGGATTTGAACCCTCTAGGGTAGATAATCAAACACACTAACTACTGCCCTATCTGAATGGACCCAGCCAGCCTATGTTATCATCCTCAGAGGAAAGACCTGAGAAATGCTTTGCTCTTGTGCATACTCCAAAACACTGGGTTAATACCAAGACTTATCAGTACATCACATTTCTCCCAAACCAGGCATAAAAGGCTCACAATGATAGCACAAAAATGTCTAACAACTTTTAATATTTTTTTAATGCAAATTTGATAAACGTTTACATAGAGCTTGAAGGGCTGTCTCCCTGTTGGGATGGGCTTGCCTCACAAAGGATCGCGTAAGCTGCCAGTGGAGATAATTTCAATTATACATCATGACAGATAAGAGGAATGACTTTGACCTACTTAATTCTTCAGGTGTAAAACATTTACAAATTCTACATACCTTAAATTTCACGTGGCATTATTCTATTGTAAGACTGACAACCAGATGAAGCAGCTATCTGTTCAAAATATTTCACACACTTGCTTTTACATTCTTATTTGTGACCTTGTCAAAAGTTTATGTTCCACTAATGTCATCTGACAGAAGATATTTGAAAAAGATAAAACTTAGATAATATCTATACATGATCCATTCACATATGTCCTGTCTGTCAAAGTTCTGACAAAACACGGCCAAGACCACACAAACTTATGATGTTGTACTACCACATGTTGAATCATAGTACCTTATTATCTTAATGAGTACGCCCAACTCACTTGATCATACACAATAATTGTGCCAGCATTTTAAAACAGACACATTCCAAATAACAAATAAAAATAACATTACAAACTTTTAACTTTTTAGGTAACAACTATTATTCATTGACAATATTCATTTCAATTTCAAACCCTCTTTTTAACAAAAATGAAAATGAACAAAACCATTAAATGAATACATGAACAAAGCTTCCTGACACG
This sequence comes from Haliotis laevigata, assembly GCA_008038995.1. Classification (NCBI taxonomy): domain Eukaryota; kingdom Metazoa; phylum Mollusca; class Gastropoda; order Lepetellida; family Haliotidae; genus Haliotis; species Haliotis laevigata. The sequence continues at coordinate 46,823 of VKKT01003844.1, read as the reverse complement.
TGTGGTAGCACCCTAAACATGTGGATTTGCCCTGCGGCTCTTAACAATCTTGTATATAAACAAGAAAAACAGGGCTTGAATTTGCTGATGTTTTACGCATTCACTTGTATGAATGTTTAGGCTATGTTCAGCTTTAAGCGTAATCCTGCACCGACTGAAAAACCAGGAAGATCGAAGCTGTCTATTAACCTTTTTATTATGCTTTCAAATCTGAAAAACTAAATAAAAATTCATTGATTGTGGGAGATTGGGTTTCAGTGCTGCTTGAATCAAACCTGGTTATGCATTCAGACTGTGTGTGTACATATGCCATACCACACGTATCTCCAGCTTGGCCTACAGGTTCCAGGCATAGCACTTCTCAAAATGTCATATAAAATGAACTTCAAATATTCTCTCAAACAATGCACTGCCTTCTTTTGAGCTCAAACTAGGAGAGGGTTACCCACATCTTGTTCCGACAACCCGCACCCCATTTGATCCGAGGACCCCCAGTATTGTCCTGTTCTATACCCGACCTAGAATACGCACCCTCGCGCCAGTCATTCATCACATTCTTGTGTAAATAACGCTCTTAATCCTTAGTATCGCACACAACTCAGATTTGTAACGCAAATCATATTTTGGGATTATGAAGTGCCTCATGGTGATAGATATTGCATTTACACATCTTTCATATTCGACCAGCAAACTGAAGCTTTGATCAGGCCATTTATTGTTGTGGGTATTTGAAAGCAGCATCTTTGAAGTGACATTATAGACACTTCGTACTCCTATTCATTATAAGGGAGATATACTACGTATTTGCTTGGTGTTAAATAACAAATAGTTTTGTCATACCAGTCGAGTATTTGGTAAATATTTAGTTTGATATTTGTATAGAGGACCGTTTTCAAGAAATTATTTTTCGATTTCATATCTTGTGTCAATAGAAGGACCGCCCCAAAGCTTACAATGCGGGCCCTTGATGAACAATGAAAACATTAACATTTAAATGTTGCGTATACGACATCTCACACCACGTTTATCAAAGAAGAGACACGTACGAGGCAAGTCTGTCCTTTGAAACTGGCAGATAAACATCACAGTCTGTACAAATGTCACTACATCAAAAGCAACTTTCAAGAATTCTTCACTTCATTTTTTTCCTTTTGATAAATACTATCTGAAAATTAGTAACAATGTATCAAATCTGTATAGTGTTCAAAGACAATTCAATCTATTTTGATCCCAAACAATTTTTGCCCAGAGCATTGTTCATGATTTTTTAGATCGTGTGAATATCACATTTTGCATAACCACTAAGGTCAAACTGTTGAAAAAAGAAGAAGCAACAGACTTGTATCTGTTACCCGACACCAGGTGCTCTGGGAGATATGAGTTATCTCCCCTGCTCAAGCAAGGATAGTCACCATGAGCCAAATCTCATTAAATTCACAGCTCATTTCAAACTAGTGGTTTATGTGAAATAATCAGAAAAAAATAGCCAGTTGATCTAGATTTTCACCAGCCTTTGAAGTAATAGATATTGAAACAAATTTATTAACTGTCCAGGTCTATCACTTTCAAAGCAAAGGTGCAGAAAATAATAAATATGTATAATTCATGCAATATCAAAAGCCCATAACACGTCATGTTACTCGGACTGCTCAACAGTCTGGTCAAAACAGAAATGATCCCCAAAGGTTGGAGTCAATCCTCTACAAGGCCTTCTACTTAAGACAATTGTACCAAATTATTTCCAAATTTGTTTTATTTTGCAGGTAATCCTGGACAACCCCCAGATCATAATCAGCTCCATCTATTACATTCCTATCCATTGTCGACTAATTCCCTCATTGGTGTCACACTCACCATAAGTACATTAATTAGTTTGTCAGAGTCCGGAATCGGGAAAGACACTTAACGGTAATGAGCTCTGAGCACTGCCCTGACAAGAAACACATTGCTAGATTAGGCAAATCCAGAAAAACAATAACGTTTGCTGTACAACTAATTATTATTCATGACTCATATATGGTTGTCCTGTGGTTCAGCTTGTTTTGATGTTTAGTTGAACTGTAAGTAGCACTAGTACAATTATTATTTCCTGAAGTCTAAGTCTTAAGTCAAGTTACTTAATTTTGAAATACAAACAAATTCAGTACCTGCCTTGAGCAAAGACTACTCAATAAATACACACAAATATGAGATTCTTCACAAATTGAGTTCTTGGTAAATCTATTATGAAACAGTTACATATATTTCAGTCACTACTCATTAGTGCTAGATACAGAGGAAATAATAGTTTCTTGGTTCACAATTCTTGGCAGCATAGTAACAGACTTACAAGAAAAAGGGACGGTGGAGTAGCCTATAGGTTAAAGTGTTTGCTCATCAAACTGAAGACCAGGTTCAATTCTCCACAAGGGTACAATGGGTACAAGCCCATTTTTAGGGTCTCCCACAATGAACTGCTGGAATATTACTGAAAGTGCCATAATACCACACCTATCTACTGCAAGGAAAATGTAGACACCCTGATGGGATGCAAGTTCTTGTGGTGGGAGCTGAACCAAGATGGGGGGGCCATGATGTGTGACCAAGCCAAATGCACCTCATCGTGTTACACAAAGACTGAGCAATGCTCATGGTGTCAATGACTAGCTAGAATCCATGACGTCATACCCTTATTATTCTGTAGTGTCACTCATTTTGATTAAGACCACTATTCCATATCAATAACTGCGGACACAACAAATAGTTAATAAAAATATGTGACAAACAATCTCCATATTCATGAAATATCTTTGCTAAAAGCAGAGTTCATCGTACCATTGCAACTACATGTCCATCATTGTTACCAAAACAGATGTTTGCTAAAAGGTCACCTTTCCTGCCCCAGGGTCATGGTCTTGGTTAGTGGTTACCACAGGTTGGTACAAGAATATGGAACAAGTCAAAAGTTGTTGGTGAAATGAGGAAACTCCATGTACATCTTTTCTGTCATTGACATCTGAGTGACACATAATTTGTGTTTTTATTGTCCTACAAACAAAACATGACTCTACGCTTATAAACTAGGTACCAGTATTGATCTATATAATCACTGGTATCATCAGTGAAATCCCCTCTCAATAACAGTCTACGGCATGAGAATCTGACTTTTCAACTGAGTACCGCAGAATCGATTCTTCTTGTAACAATAGTTGTATGGAAATTAGCATGTCCAGACAGATGACCTACCTGTGCCCTCCGTAACAACAAGAGATATTCTGTTTTATCCATTATATTGTTTTCAAATATTATTCAAGTGATATGAGATCTAAACCAATGTTTGCTTGTAGATCCATGGAAAAACGAGCGATACTTTCTTTCAAGTCTATGTATTCACGAATCCATAGGTTAGGAATACTATCCAGTGTAGAACACCGAAATAGAGGGCCATTGAATGACTATCTCTTGTTTCATTTTCAACTGCCATTAAATATAGGTGCATATTTTCTGTTGCCTTTTTTCTTTCTTTTTTAATAAAACATGCTGATTGCAGCAACTCTTAAACAAACTTGTAAACTGAAATCAATCCAAGTTCCACTTAATTTTAACCTGAAAAAGTACACCATCTGTTTTTGAACCAAAATATGCATACTCTGTTCCTGATATGGGAGAAAACAATAACCAGTTATCTGTGTCATACATAAAAAGGTGCTTCAAAAAGGTCAAAACTGATGCTTTTTCGCAAACCAATGTATTTCATTATTTCCTTCAAAATATCTAAGGGCAAACATTTCAAACCACATCAGCCAGCACTTATTTCTGCTACTGTTATCATTTGTTGTTATAGATACCATCTTCAGTAAGTACATTTGACTTGCACTAGTTAATAAAACACTGAGTAGACAAACACACATTATGTCTGACAGACACCTCTGTAGGTGGTGCTGTGTACGTGCCATTAGTCTGACCTCAACTACCATTAGGTATTTATACTCCCAGTTCAAACATTATAAACCCATTCAGTCTTACTCTTCTCCTATCAAAAATTGTCAGGGTGTTATATTTATGAGAAACTATATTACTGAATGTAACCCCCTGCCACTGAAAGAATGGTTCCTGGGTAATGGCCCCTTTGATCCAAAATGGCCGACAGAAAAAGCAGGACCACAGCGAATTAATCTGAGAGGTGCCTTTAGCCTAAATGATTTCTCAGAGATGCTCCTGCACTAGAAACAGAGGCTCAGTGTTCAGTTGAGACGGCACTCACGTCATTATCATGGTAAACGATCACAATCTGACACAGACTATATTCAACTTGTCGAAACCATGGCATGCATAAACAAGCAGCCATCCTGAATCCATTCTTGCAAGAGTTCCATCATATTATCTTGGTAGCGTATAAGCACTTATCTTTCAGATATTAGAACCTTCAGATTCAAATGTACAATTTTAACTCGAGTGAGAGTATATCATCCATCCAGACATAAGTTAGTCTTTCTGAAGCAAGCCTTCATATCATGCCTCACTCCCCAATGCACCTCCAGATATTGAGACGAAAGCTACTTGCACAACATTTGTACACGAAGACATAAAACTTCAGGAATGACAATTTCTTTATTATACTGATGGCTCAGGACTAGTTATTGAACAATCCCCCTTCATTTCTCTGGGGTGTGTGTGGGGGTGGGGGGTGGGGGGGAGTGAAGTAGTAGCCCTCAAGAAATATAAATACATGGACAAAGGTACTATCCCTTTTCAATGTCATTGTCAAGTTAGTGAATCAATTCTGAATCAATGTGAAGGAGCTGAACCTGTGACAGTCACTAACTGACCCAATGATTGAAAACAACAGCAGGGAGAATACGCTCCCTTAAACACCTGTGTCATCAGTATTCAATAGTGATTCATAAACACATGTTTATGATATAGATCATTATTTCATGCCCTTCACCATCATATTTAAATACTGTCGTCGCACAACTAGTTTTATTTGGAATGAAAGCACATATAACTTCTATTTGTAATTAAATCACTATGAATTAATTAATTGATATATTCCCTTCCTCCCCTCCCCCTACCATCTGTCTTGCCCATTCTGGTGTTGTCATGACCACTTCTCTTTAACCGTGGATAATCAACAATATCACATGGAGATATTATCCCATTATAGCCTGTCCATTCCATCCCTGCTGTTATACATATACCAGCAGTAGTATATGGACATAATGTATATTAATAATATAGTCATTATATGGAGCACTGTACTAACTGTTCAAATTGTTTTCCACTGAATGAGATAGCTCTTAAGATCTGACATGACACACACCAATCAAATCTTTGGTGTGATTACACAAGGCATCAAGTTCTGCCAAATTCAGATGTCAGTTGAATAACTGAGTCAGTGCTATCCGATATTATGGTAACATATGCAGTCTGCCAGACTACCCAGATAGCATTCGGACGTTGGCCCAACATTGGCAATGTTGGCAAAACCATTGCCAACATTGGGCCAACGTCTGAATGCTATCTGGGTAGTTACAAGCCTGCTCAATTAAAAGTCTTTCATTCAGTTAAATGCCTTTCACAAAGTTCAAGGTGTTTTGTCTAGTTAATGTTTTTCAGTATAGTAAGATCAGCTTACACAGTCCATACACGACAATTAAAATCTACTGAAAATTATGCCCAAACACAGATTTTGTCTCACACTCTCAAAAAGACTGTGACAGATTGCTAAAGGTAGAAAATTACCCTGGGACCATCCTCCTAGACTTGCACAAGTGTCTAAGGTAAAAATTAATAGTTTAAATGATAATTTCTATTAAAAGATATGAATAACAGACTGACGCGTACTGTCCGCATATCTAGATTTGCCTCTTTAAAGGATTGAATTACTATACATGGCAAGGCTACCATCTTCCCGACTACAGTGTATATATTGTAAACAGCATGGTTTCTGACGCTGCTTCGCTGAACAGAATCATGTCTTAAACATTATTTATCATATATAAAGAAAACTGTATTATGTTTGCCAAAGGCTTCAAAATTATCCTTACTAATATTAATGAACAGAATGATCTAAATGTATTTACCTATAAGTATCTCATTTCAAAATCAGATTTCTGTCACATCTGCTTATCAGTGGTTAAAACTAGTTTAGAGGATAACAGCTGAAGGTAAACACACTCCACACTTGGGACGAGTTTTCAGGTATATAAAGTACCCATAACAAAATAGGGTTGAAAGGCAGATTTTATGACTGTTGACAGTAGACAAACCTAAGTAGTGGACACTTGTCTAGGGTCAAGCATATATTGAAACAGAAGCGAGTGGTCTAGACAACGTGTCGCTACAAATCACACTGGACATTTCAAAGTATGCTGCTTGTAGTGTCACATGTCAGGGGTGAGTTTGAAATTGAGGCAGGTGACATTATTTCGGCTTTCAAGTCGGTCAGGTAGCTTTGGCGCGGTCAGGGGACACAAGTTTGTGCTAGGCACCTCAACACAACCCAACACAATCTCAAATACCTTCTAGCCTACAATTAATACCAAGGAGTCAGCAGAAATGTTTACTCAAAGATGGGATGGTTACCTTCCAGCCAATGTCAAGAATTTGTCAAGTAAAGATGTGTGTGCTGTCAAAAACAGTTAAATGAATAGCCCATGCCATCTTAGGGCCACAGCCCCTCCCTGATATGTAGTGAGTTGTCAAGAAGCTACTACCTCTAGGCTTGGGTCAGTAGGCTGTTAGTATACATATCTCACTCACATGCCACTTCTTGTACATTTTAGTAGCTTCAAGAATGTACTGCCGCCATGTTAACTCAGCACAGGCAAGGTATTCCTAAATACCACTGTTGTCAGAGAACTGTTTCGTATAGACTCTACATCTAGCATTGGTCTACATCACCATCCTTAAGGACTGGTCAGTTCAGTTTTGGGGCCTCTGTCCACACAGGTAATGAGGGCTACAACTGTCAATACTCAAAAATAAACTAACGATAGTCATCCTGTCTCTCGGGAGAATGAACACATTGGGAGGGAACTGTTATTTTGACCCCAAATTGTTTTGGTTTGTTTCTTGGATAAAATAGTATTGCCCAGTTTGTGTTGCTGTAGTATTAGACGAACTTCCAAACAATTGAAAAGAATTATCATAATCAAACAGTGTCAAACAGAAAATATCTTTGTACAACAACATTGATGTTCTCTCAGCATGCCACAAGTAGACAATTTCAATTTCACCATTAATTATACTATGATTAATCATTGAAACTATCATTGTTTATGCAAAATGGTTATGTCACTTATAAAGAATGAAGAAAATGACAAATGACAAGAATGTAAGTCATTTTGACTTAGATGTAAATTTGATTGTACCTCATTATATGTGAAATGTAATAATCAGACAGATGGCAATGCTATGAACATCGCTTTCCTTCAAAACCTAATGGGGGCCATCATCCCTGAATCAAGTTAATCAATTACCATACTGAATGCATCTACAAAGACAATCACGTTTAACGAGTTCCTCTATTTAATGACAAGCAGCCACAGGGCAAAATGCAATCAGCTAGACTCATTATTTAAGACAATGCCAATGCTTCATTTCGACACTTGATGATCAGGAGAGACGTTCTTTATCACGTTCAACTGGTGCAGTTCATTAAAAATCAAAGGGGGGCCTTTGTCACTTCAGAAAAAGAAACCTCTTACTAATTATATCATGCATCACACATAAGTGTAATATTTCGATATTTTGTGTGCAGTTTTCTAAGTATTTGCTCCAAGCACTACAAAATCAAAACCAATATCACTCATCCCTTCTCTTTTGTTAGTATGTTACAACGATCTGGCAGAGAGAGATCCGTGATTAATTTCAGTCACATGCATGTTGTCAGACATTGTTCTGTGAGGTTATCACTCAACCAATGATAATGGCCTAATTGGTACTTAATTCCCAGAATGCATCAGCCTGTGTCTGTTGGATGGCTGTGATTGAGACATGTGATTTAAACGTGATTAGTTTATTACGATTGTTCCAATAGCAAGGACAATCTAATCAGAAAAACAAAGAAAATGAGAGTACATAGAAAAGAAATCACTTCTCGTAGCTTCATTAAATTACCCACGAATGTGACCGATTTTCTCTTTGATGCATTCCATTTTCATGTTTCCTCTCAAAATGATAATTATTGAAGCAAAACCACATCCAATGTTTAATTAAATTTGGCAAATATAAAATTGTAAAATGTTTCTTGTTTCAAAAAACTTCAATTGTTTTGGCATTTATTATTCTTTTTTCAACAAATACTGCCAATCTGAAGATAATTATCTTTAGCTTGAATGTGAAGAGTGAAATATCAACATGCTCCAGATCTAATTCAAATATTTCTCAAAGCTGTGTTGAATTCAGTTGCAAGTGTGAAAATGTGCAACATTATTTAGCTACTGGCAGGGCGGTGTGACAGTGCAAACACTGATACCACATTGTTGTAGAAAGACCAAGTCCAACTCACAGGGAAACAAATTAATATGTCATGATTAAATATAAATAGCCGCAATTGGGTACTGGTTGTCGTCTTTCTTGAAAATTCCATCCTGCTGTGGGATAGGAATACCCAACAACTGTTTGAGTTTCTAGTTAGTCAAATCTCTTTGTCTGAGTGGATGGATTGCTGAGATGGTGAGGTAAAGAGCACCTGTTGGAATGACGGCAGTCTGACCTGTTCTCGTACACAATCTGTCGCAAATTCCCCTAATGACTATTTGTTCATCTTGCCTTTTGACTTGGAAAACATTTTACGAGTTTATCAAAAAATGCTACGAAAAAGACGAGACCCTACAATTACGCCAAGAAATTTGACTTCAAAAGGCGGGGTTTTTTTGCCAAGATTGTAAGGTCTGTTTCAGCACAGCAGAATGTGGAGTCTAAATCCGTAAGTAAACATCTAACAGCACAAATATCTCCTGAATCTATTACCTATCAAATACACAATTCAGGGGGAAATGGGTGGTCTGGCAGCCTGAATCAAGGCAACTCAAACAGAGTTGCCTCCCTTAACCATGCAAGGATCTGCAGTATGTTGGTTTGAAAAGCTAATTCATCCTAGTTATCATCCTTGGTCTGTCAGCTCAACCTGTTCACATCAGTCTCACTGACCTGAGACATCTATGACCTGTGTCACGTTAGGTTTTACACTCAAGTAATAAATATGGTTGTAAGTTGCTTTTAGTCACTAATGTGTTAAATCAAAATGAATCACCAGAAATAGTTATCATAACCTGAACCCATGTTGAGAATCAAACCTGGACCATGACAAGTAAGCTTTGACTACAAAGCTAAGAGAGTGACCCATTAATGGATGAAATATTCTGGACAGTTTCAAAATATCTGCTTCAATGACTTCAAAATACTTCTCAAGATAATATAAGAACTGTGTCTTTCTGAAAAATATGTTCAGATGAGTGAGTAGGTTTTATGCCACTATTAGCAATATTCCAGCAATATCACAGCGGAGGACACCAGAAATGGGCTTCACACATTGTACCCATGTGGGGAATTGAACTGGGTCTTCGACGTGATGAGCGAACGCTTTAACCACAGCTAGGCTACCCCACCACTCCTGTTCAGCTGAGAGCCAAGGTGAGTCTATGCTTTAACCAGCAGGCTACACACCCACTCCCTCACATCTAGGTGACATGTTGGGATATAAAGCAATATAACACCCAGCACACCCACTCATACAACTCTCATTATCATCCACCCCTGTAAACAAGATTAGACATGACAGAGTAGGCTTGCTACGGAATATATGCAGTTATAACCCATCGTGGGCATCCAATCTCCTTTCTAGCCAAATATGGTGTACTGGAAACCATCCCTTCCCCAATCTTTATGTGGACCTTATGATAAAAGGTTGAATATATCTTGGTTGCCACAATCAGGGAGTTATCACAGTTTATATTAATGGGCAAGGAATTAAAACCACATATCTCCCTAGATAGAATGTGATAATAACTGGGCATATTATCAGCAGCTTACACACATACATATTTGTGTGAGCTATCTCCAGGCCTGGTCGGGGAGACAAGTTCAAAGAAATTGATTATAAATCAACATAGTTAAACATTCAACTGAGTTATGCCAGTGCCTACATGACAGATCGCACAGTCGACTTTCTAATCTATGTTTACAGGTTACGATAAAATATTCCACACTGGGAATAGCTGGGATTCCAGCAACACACACATGTTTATTGAAATATTTATGTTGTGTTATGCTTACTCTAAATACCCATAAACAGTGTCACTGATCCACTACCATGGCAGCCATCATCTTCCTTAACACTGTACATCATATACATTATGCACTGCCAATGAAAATAGTTTTGAAAGTTCATTTCTGATTTATGGTGTCTCCCGTCGTGATATCGCTGGAATATTGCTAAGAATGGTGTAAAACCTCACTCACTCACTCACTCACTCACTCAAGTGAATCCGATCTGCACCAGAGCATAACACTCCTGTAACTTACACATTTCACTACAAGGAAGTGATGAAGAAACGACTATCTAGGAATTGTTTAGGAATCTATGCTAGATTCTAAAGCACCCCTGGCAGATGACCGGGGACAAAAATCTTTGTTTTGTTATATTTTCTTATTTTTAATGATCTTGATATCTGGTGACTTGTACAACCAGCACAGGTTGATGGGGGACCATGGATGCCAACATGGGGGTCAATGACACTACTTTCACTTTCCAGACCCTTGATCAGGTACCTTTGTCAATCCATTCTTAATTATTTGACAAAACCAGTCCAAAGAAGCTGTCCACACATAATGTTCAGTAATAGATATGCCTGATTAGCTTTCCAGAGGTGTTTCAGTTTATATCATCAGCCCAATACAAACAAAGGAAGACCAAGTCTGTGCAACCAGTTCAAGGGTTGTGCTTAATCCTGTACCAAACTACATGCATACTCTTACAGCCCTAGGTTGTACAATAGGGTGTTAATTAAACAAAGTATTAGACAGGATTTCATATTGTAGTACAAAGCTTTAACTGTCACTGTAAATAGTATGTGTGAAAACTCAAGTAAAAAGGTGGATTGCTGGGGTTAATCTGGTGTAATGCTGTGCCATGGTAGTGTTCTGGCCTTATGTTGTGTTCCCATGTATAGTATACAGGTTTCACAAGGGCTTAATGACACTTTGAAGAGTATTTCAGTTAGCAAACCTATTTGGATTCCAGGTTAGAATTGATCTTCAGGAACCCGTGCTTGTCATAAGAGGCGACTAACGGGATGGGGTGGTCAGACTAGCTGACTTGGTTCACACATGTCATTGTATCCCAATTGCATAGATCAATGCTCCTGATGCAGATCACTGGATTGTCCGGTCCAAACACGATTATTTACAGACTGCTGTCATATAGCTGGAATATTGCTGAGTGCAAGGTAAAACTTAACTCACTCACTCACTCCAGGTTAGAGCAGTTCCCTTGTGAGTGAGTATGGTTTTACGCCACTCTCATTCCAGAAATATCATAAGCAACACCAGAAATGCTCTTCAAACACTGTACTCATTTGGGGAATTGAACTCGAGTCTACGGTGTGACTCACTCACTCACTAAACGCCACTTAAAGAAGTTAACTGTACATTGGCAAGAAGAACTGAAACTGACTGGGGCATTATTTTGCAGGTCACATAGTTACACCTCTGACCAAATTACTGGCTGACTGAAATTTGGGGGTAACAAGTCTCACAGGTGCTGCACCTTAATTACTGCAATGTCAAGGTGTGCCACAGGTGAAACGATGCTCTTTATGTGCATGTTTCACTCAATCACACCTGTTGGTTACCATTTCACACCCACACGTGTCAAACATTATGCAAATACCTGGCCAAACTGTCGCAGGTTTCATGGATATATTCACCATTAGCAGTCTTCAGTGGTTAAATCACCTGTACATATGATTCACACTCAGTCTATAAGCTTCTCTACCAGGGTCTGTTCACAGACAGTCACAATAAACACACAGTTTAAAGCATTACCTATAACAGTGGACTCTAAACTTTGATGTGAAATGCTTTTGCAGTAGAGCATGTTTAAGTGTCACCGTAAGGTTTTGAAATAGGAGATATACTATCCTAGTCACCAGTGCTCATGTGTTTGACATGTGATCTCCTCAGCTTTTTCAATACTTTTATTTGATAATAATTTATTAACAACCCCGTCTCTGCCTGTCTATACAGGTAATATGCACACCTGCATGCAAATTATGACCTTAATAATAGCAAAGCACCAATTTCACAACTAGATCCATCATAAGTAGAGGGCATTTTTTAACTTTCATGTGAAGTTAATGTACAATCAAATGCTACTGAAACCTAATTACACAGTGTCACCGAAATGTTGAAAAAGAAGGACCTTTATAAATTAGAGTAAAAATGTGTTAAAAGAATAAAATCAATGAAAAAAGGTTCAAAATAAATCTAAATTTCATGCATGTATTCATGAGTTACTAACTTTAGCAGGAGCAGTCAGCTTTATTTTCTTGTTTTTTTAGCACCACATGTACCAGCCATAGGACAGTGGTCTGTAAATAACCAAGCCTGGACCAGACAATCCAGTGACTAGCATCCTGTTGTCAGGTTGTTATAGTCGAATTCTAACGTGAATGTTCACAAAGTAACAACATGTAGCTGATGAGTCAAGTAGAGATTTTAGGCAAAAGCTGAATTGTGAGGTTATTGAGGTGCAAGAGGGTTGGAGGAAGTCCAAGGACCTACCTTTGCCATTTGTGCCTGGATGCCCTGACTCTGGAGCGTCTGGACCGCAGCCTCAGCCGCTTGTGGAGACTCAAAGTCTACGAACCCATACCCTGAAAGTGACAAAACAACTATGTATTATATCTATTATAATCTATTTGTATAGCGCTGAGTTCCAGCTAGTCATAACGAGTGAGTGAGTGAGTGAGTGAGTGAGTGAGTGAGTGAGTGAGTGAGTGAGTGAGTG
>VKKT01003844.1:0-17500 GCA_008038995.1 Haliotis laevigata | reverse complement strand
GGGGACACCAGAAATGGGCTTCACACATTGTACCCATGTGGGGAAACGAAGCCGGGTCTTTGGCATGGCGAGCAACTGCTTCTGAACCACTGGGCTACCCCACCGCCCCGATACTCTGATAGACTGTATCTTGAAGAACAAATTAGAAAAACAAAAAAATAGTCTGTGCCAATGGTCTAATGCTGTCATTTAAAAAAGTAAATTGTGACTTACTGTTGACATAATGTGACAAGGTCTTTGTCTGTGGTGTTGGGGTTAAGGCCACGAATGTAGAGGTTTGTTCGACTGAGGTTCTCTCCAGATAGAGACTGGTTGCTGGACTGGCTACTGGTGGTGTTGGGGCTGGCAGCAGGCATATTGCGAGGTGGATAACTCTGAAAAAACAAAACAATACATGAATACAACAGAATTCCAGCATTCAATTACCATAGCGAATGGAAACAATACTATAGCATGACAAATTTCTGATTTGTCACTTCAAATTGTCAATTCAAATTTTGTATTCATGAGTATTCTTGAACATCCATTGATATGCATGTGCAACAGTAACATCCATTAGGATTGGTTTGTTTACTGCTCTAGACAGTTCCACATGACAGTAGTCTATCAAAGATCATGCATACAAATACTTCATACTGGAATATCGATTTAAAGTACAGAAGTTGAGAAAATCTAATATACTAAGATCACTTTGTGCAACCCTGCCTTTGTCTGTACTATCAGGAGTACATAGACATGGTGTGTCAAGAAGTGCTGGCTCTGCCATGGAGATATCACCTATCTCAGGGTGTAGTGTGTTGGATATTGGTCTTAAGGGAAGTAGTAGAAACCATCCACACCCATGATATAATACCACCAATGACAGACGGGCTAGATATGATAGCGCAAATGTTAAACATACTGCCAATGTTTTTTTCCATGAAAATGATTGATAATGCAAAGCTTTCATCAACTTTATTATCATAGCTTTCAGAAAGTCAGCAGGTATTAAACTACCATTACAGCAAGGAAAAGAGATTCATATATGCAGGGTCTGTTTCAATGAGAATCAGAATTCTTCAGTTTCACATAACTTTTTTTAGAATAGCATCCCAATATTCTGAAGCTCCTGAAAAACATCTTGCATGTTATTTTTTTGTGAGAAAAAAGTTATAGTGTGTCTTGATGTCTGATAGAACACAGGATGCACATTGTATGCATTCCTGATGATATGTACAATACAATCTCAAAACACAACATCTGATGTTCCTCAAGTTGAAACATCATCGAAGCATGCTTCTGAGATTTGCAAATGATAATGCCACATATATAACATTCCCCTACCAACTAACTACAAACAAGTCTCTTGTATCTCAGCCTATCAAAATAAACACTTTGTATAAAGGATACCCAGTGTCATATTTACCCACCACCCTTTTTAATAAGGACTGCTTGGATATTACAGGTTACACTGTTTAAGAAAATTGGTTAAACATCCTCGTAAACTGAAGGGTGATAGTGACTTTGTTTCTTGTTAGTGAACCTGCTATCTGCCACACACCCTGCCACCATGTTGCTGGGCATGTGCCACATTGGTATCCACCAATGAAACATGTCCATTCAAACAATTTCTACCAAGTGGGTTGATATATAGAGAAAACACTGTTCACACATTGTAGGTCCTTTGTCCTGCGACACCAGCGATAGCCAAAGAGATGCTTCAAACAAATTGATTACAGTGTAAATTTACCAATCACGATGTTCTGTCTCAGCACTAATCAGAGGGTATTTCAACGATTTAGTCCTGACTAAAAAAAACTTGCACAGTCATATATTCTGCTTCTGTCAGTAAGACAGGCCCGTTATCTTGTTGTGTAAAAAAGCCTTCATTCCTCATGTGTGATGACTACAGCGTCAGTTCACTATCTCCTGCTACGCCTGATAAACTATGTATTACATAACACCCTCTAACATTGTGAACAGGGTATAAATCTCTATTGTGCTAAACAGCATTAATGAAAATTATAATTCAATATTTATTGTGACATGTGGCTCAACTGTTACATTTCAGCTAATTTTTAATGCAATCTTTAATAAAATATTTTTTGAAAGTATCCAAATTGTATGGAATATCACTTGGAAAAAATAGGAAAAGACAAAATGTGTGAATATCAGTTGCCATAGATTATGTAATGGCATGATGATCTACCATAAAATATTCTGTTCAGATGGTGAGACACGATGATCTAATGCTAATTATACTGCTACAGAAGGCATGAATATTCAGTGTCTAGTCTTTAGATAGGACGCAGCAAGGAATTATACTGAGTCATCATCCAGTTCCGTACCAGAATGCTGCAGATTCAATAAAATTTATCAAATCCCAGTATTATCTTGCATTGAAAGATGAAACTGTCTGACAAAATAAATTAATCTCTTGAGCCCAACTGGGCACAATTTGACTCAACTGACCTGGGATGTTTTTTATTCAAAAGGCTTGGACTATTTTGGACCATAATCAGAATGTATGGTCAAAGTTTGAAATTTCCATCCCCAATGTTGGGTATGACTAATGCAGTCACATTATGACTAGTTGGAGACGTTTTTATGAAATATTTCACGTAGAATCATGATCAATAGCTAAATGGATGACTGCAGTCTGAAAACAGCCACTAAACAGAAATATCTATCAATGCTAGGCATCAGATACTGAACAGTTTTCCTGCAGATTGCTGGACGGCATGGAGCAAAAATCTACCATTGTTGTTCCCTAACTACTTCAGAATCAATACCTCCCCAATCGACTCAACATCAGTGGATCGTGGAGCCATTCCATGGACCAGGAGCAAGCTGGTGGAGCCATATCACATAGCTAATTGTGTGGTATGGTAGACATATAGTAGACACCTAGATGGCCTGATACAGCCCGTATTGTCTGGGAACATTGCAAGCCCACAGATGATGCAGCAGGTTGGATCAGGCTATAGATAATATCCAGGTACCATTAACACTTTTTCACCCAACTGACCACTGACAAAAGTTATCTGAAAAGGCTTTGAAAAATATTCAACTGATGATCACTGAAGAATAAGGCTATCATTTTTTATGATATTATAATATGTATTCACGCCAGTGCCACCAGGGCAGTCGATTAACCCTTTTTGACATAGGCGATACAAAACTATACACATAGGATGACACTCTTGGCAGTAGTCAAATTCAGAGGTAAATGGGTTAAGGGTCTCCTCAAGGTGTCAAGATGCGCTTGTCCAAGTTTCCACAAAGCGGATCAACAAGCGTGAATGCTACACAAGGAATGGAAAGGTCTCAGCAGGTTGTGTACAATTGGTGAGGGAAGCATACATAAGTTCCCAGAACATTATTATATCTGCTGTACCTGAAAGATTCATGTATGGCCCTGTGAACAACAAAAGTAA
Organism: Haliotis laevigata; assembly: GCA_008038995.1. Taxonomy (NCBI): domain Eukaryota; kingdom Metazoa; phylum Mollusca; class Gastropoda; order Lepetellida; family Haliotidae; genus Haliotis; species Haliotis laevigata. The sequence goes on along the minus strand of VKKT01003844.1, from coordinate 14,084 downwards.
TCTTGACCATTTCAAAGTTAACAATTTCTCACAAAATTCTCCATCTGTAAAAAACTACTCTGTATCCCAGTCTTAAACTCCAGAGACACTCACTGAACTTCAGGAATTTATAATTCATAATATATATGTACATGTATATATATTCTCATTTCTAGATTGGTCATTTTTGACATTTTTACATTATCATGTAAGTTCTAATTAATATTTCCAGAAAGAAAACACAGCACAGATGTGTAGGTAATTTGTAAAACAAATAATATCGTCTTTTTACATGTATTTTCAGTTTGGTTTATTCAATTCTTGAGCACAGTTGACTTACAATAAGCTATTCACAGTACACTTGTTGGTACTTCACACATATGTATTACCTTTTCTTCCAAACTTGACATGGGGCTTAAGAATCAAAGAGTCCCACAGCCATTTATAACATATGTGACTGAGATTGAATTTTCTTCACAATATATTTACAAATCAATATTTTAAAGTGCAATTTCAATATCAGGGACTGCCAATACTTTGGCCACACACGAGGCAAACAGTAAATACACAGATACGTATTCCAGGACGCCACATTCCTAATCTAAGAAGAACGTGATCACTCACAATTATTGACTCTGATTTCTCAACAAAAAATCTTTCTTTATCCATCAGGTCCTACAATCGTGTGCAGTGCTCTTATCACAGCAACTAGGGCACTGCTCACCCAATATTCGTCAGGTATTCGAGGCTATTTCAAGTTTGAACAACCCCTCTGGGCTCACTGACGGCACAGGAGATAGGACATATCAGTCGGCATTTTTTACAGCCATGACAAGAGATTTGTTTCAATTAAATATGCGACAGATGCCTCATAGAACTGGGGCAAAACAAGGCAACATCTTTATCAGCTGATTTATATATCGACTTCTGGATAAATCAAAACATCAAAAACAGTTAGTTGTTTCAGTTGTTAGCATAGCATGTTCCTTGCAACCAGTCTGACAACATTTCAAAACTGAAATCTTGAACAAACGAACATCTTGACTCCTACAGTTTTAGGACCTGGAGGGCCAAGCACAGGTTTTGTGTCAGCAAACAGGACAGAGTATTTTGACTAGCATTAAGATATTTTTTAGGAATTTGGAGAATTCTACAAGCGACAGTGACCATACTTCATGTGTAACTAGTTGTAATATAATGTCATAACCTGCATACTTCTCAGTGTCTCCTTGTTTCTCCATTAAAAACATCAGCTCCACACACATTCAAGCAAACATAGTTTTTTACCTGGACAAACAATATCTTATTCTTAAGATAAACAGGTCTGTTTAAACACTATTATAAGACCAGGATGCCTGGCTTGGCCAGAGAGCACTTGCCGAGCAAACCACACCGCCATCTTCATGTCTGAGCAAATATTACAAATATAAACATACACAAATAAGCTAAATATATTTCCTTAATCATAGACGTGAAATATTTTTAGGATGTTAAGGGCAAAAAGAAGATTGTTATTTTCTCCCTAAGCCACCTCAAGTCATGGTTAAGATACACTTAAGGAACAGGCCATGTTTGCTATCAACACGAAACCAATACCTAATGGCAGTTTGCTTCATTGTATAATTAATCCATGTTAAGTTTTAAAACTCTCAACCCTCCATCATGCAAATTCTCACAAATTCCTTTTCAACAACAATTCAAAATATTCTGTCTTACAAATATTAGCATCTAGATTTAGACAAGAATTTCTGAAACATAAATGTCCACACATCCATTTTAGGAACAATTAAAAAATAAATGTATTTTTCATGTATATTCATAAAGATATATGAACAATTCATACTATTCAAATAATTTACCTTGATTTCCACAAATTATTCACCAAACATATTTTTGACTGGGAAAACTGCGAAAAAAATTTCCAACAAGTGACATAGCACATGTTCTAAGCAGGAGCAGTTAATCCTAATCCAGAAGTTGACAAACTATGGTCACATGCACTTTATCTGTCAAATGACCTACTTGGACATCAACTCAGTGTATTTGCATACATCTCAGATAAAGCTAATCCTTGAAAAGTCAATAGTGTGTACAAGCTATCGTAACCATCATCAGCTTTTCGGCCTGTGTCTAGACAAGCGAGGGGAGGCAGGTGACTCTATCTGCATTTGGGTGTAACAGTATAGCATATGTACCACAGTCTTAACTTTCTGGTATCATTTATATACCCTTAGTGCTTGAAGTGCTGAGTTTTAGAAACACTTGTAGCTATCTTTCTCATTTTAGTTACCTGTACAAAGTATTCAGCTTCACTCAGCTACCTGTTCAACATTGAGCAATAGGAGTTGATTCTTATAATGACTTGTAGCCATTTTTTTTAATTTTAGAAATAGGTTCATCTTCTGCTTCATTTTAATACCTACATGATATATTGCAACAAAGGTTAAAGAATATAACAGCTGCAATCTATGTTTTTTATTTTTAGATATATTCACATCTTCTGCTTCATAATACAACATTGTACTATAACAGCTGAAGTTTCCAATGATTGTAGTTATGTTTAAAAAAGTGTTTTGCTTAATTCAAACACGTACAAGTCAAAGTTGAATAAGATAACAATTTGATAAATGTCAAGATGAAGAGATTGACACTGTATCTACAGTCTTGTATACAAGATATACATTTGTTGTAGTTGATAACTTTCAATTAATTCCATCTACAAAAACCAATAAGAATGAAGCAGAGTTCCCAAATACCATGTACCATCCAAGTCTATCTAACATCTACCAGATACCTGCCATACCGGGTATTCATATCCCAAGTTTATCTGTCAAAGTAAACGTCCGACCATGTGTAACCAGCAAGACCCTGAAATCTATCACGGCTTTTCACCTGACCGATTTCTGTCAAATGATCTACCTGTAATATTCCTACTGTTGTAATCACAGGTATTCACAGGTGTGTGAAAAGATGCGATACTCTGATAATGTGAAAAGTCCTGGTTCAAAATATCCTCCAACCTACCTCAGAGTGTCCGTTGTCCACGATCTGAAGAAACACGGGAGAGCCCAACATTCCTAAGTGACCTATCTGGCTGTCGACCACAGCTTGTAATATTTCATGAAGCTTGCCGTCTACCTTCTTGTCTACAGTTGACAACTGGTCACAGCATGAAGATGAACAAACTCTGGAGTTTATTTACTGTCACAGAACTCCGATCTATTCTCGAGCCCGACTCCAACTATTCAAACACCCAGCAGTCCCCTTCCACAGTGAAATGAGAGACCTCTCACCGTCGCTTACACCGTAAAACTGATAAAATTGCCACACAGGCATACCTGGGTTACCACCTGTAATCAACACTCCCTCTTTATAACAACAAATCAGGGAGACAGGCTCGCTCATTCAACTAGCCAGAGGGCTTGGACCCAGTTGGGAATCTCTCCATGACAGGTTCTACAGTTCTGTCTCTGTTTACCCCTATAATTAACTGGAAATCACAACACTGTTTCTCTACCCATCCTTATATCACAAAAATGTTTAAAACTATTGCTAGCTTTACTCTGGCTTCACTATAAAGCACCCAGCATCGTAAACACCATGTAGGTTCTTGCATTAGGATTCGATGAAGCACGAATGTGATAAAATAATCTTCTAAACAGATAATGTTCATTGAGTGACAATCTATACAGGTACAGGCCTTTTAACACACATTTATTTACTGGCACCTGAAGTACTTCACCCTTGAGCCATTATCACACCTATCATTATTCGAGCATTCTTGTGTTTATTACACTACAGTGACTATGTCAGTGTATACACTAATTCTAGCATAGATATCAATACTCATATATAATGTATTTCAATGTTTCATTGTTTATACAAAGCATTTATTTTTAATCAGCAGGTGTAGGTGTGTGGGTGGCTTAAGGTTGAAATGTATCAGCATCTAATTATGTAAATAGTCTTCAGTTTAGTAGGGTGACAGTTTGTCAAAAAGTATTCTCTCTACAAGTGAGTGAACAGTATTTGGAGAAGCAGTGTCTTGGAAAAATGAAAAAGTCGAGCCTTTTAAGTCGAGCCATAAAATTCCATTACATATATGATCATGGTAATAGTGTAGTCACAAACATGTGGACGACCGCTTCACCACAGATATGTGACACTGGTGGAGAGCCGGAGATTATCTCGAGGAAGATGGCTGGAAGGTGTGGAGCACACGGGGATGACAAGTGCGGACTCGATCTGCCCGATCACGAGATGGTCCCACCTGTAATAGCGTTACCTCCATGGACGATCTAGACTTAAGAAGTATCTGTGATCGTTTTTTAAACCAAATAGGTCAGTTGTGAAAGACGGCCGTCTTGGGTGACAGCGTTTGGTGTACGACAGGTTTGTCACGTTATACAGCTATCAGACATTACACAAACTTGTACTGTCTGCAGACAGGAGAATCGCACATCTGTAGTCACAGTCACTGTGATCTGTCTCTCTGTCACCATAGGAATGTCGACGTACCTCACAACAACTGTACGTTCAGGGGTACAGCCTCTTTCATCCAGCTTATCAGTACTTAATACCTCCTCCAAAGGTATTTAACACAATTTACAAATGCACAGGTGTTTGGGGAACACATTGTGTTATGTTTAATGATAAGAGGTAAAATGATTAACACTCTTTTCATGCATTTGTCTGACTTCACATTTCAGTGAAAGTCACTTTCTTTCAATTGAAATTTCTACCATGTAGTTAGTCCCTGTCTTTAATGTAAACCTACCTGATTCTGAATGAGTACAAACTTGGCAACTCCTATACAGTTTTTCTACATACTAGTCAATAGTTCAACTTTCAAGTCATATTAACCTTACCACTCACAACATTGTATATCTTAAATCACCTCCCATATCTCAAATATTTTCTATCCAAACACACAAAGAAATACTCATAATTCAATTAACTGTGACAAAGAGTTGAATATGACTTTATGTAATAAGATATTGATAATCTAAGTCAAACACACTTGCATTCCCTTTCCCCTTTACAAGTAGGAAATTGGATATTAAGTCTTCCACAAAGGTTCCTCCCTGTGCTAGTCAGTGCCTTTAAAGACTCACCAAACACATAAAACACCTCTCTGTTGGTTTTGGCCTAAGTAAATGCCAGTCCATATTCAACATCAGAGGTGTAAAGCAATACATATATGGGCCACAGATTTATGTCTAACATATTCCCACAGCTTGGACAAGGGTGTCAAGTATCACTGCCTTGTAAGTAGCAAGTCATATTTACATCAGAGCTGTAAAAAGTCCAATGTTCATATTCAAGACTATAGTTCATTGGTTTAACAAGGCAGACAGTCAGACATTTGGAGACAATTTTCGAAACAATGACCAAACTTCATGTTTATAAAGTCTGTACTTGCTATATTACATCAATATTGTTAATGTTATCTGATTACGTCTTAAGCCACAGACACATGATTGGCTTTACTAGTCACGAATCCTAATCCACATAATACTACTTTCCTAAGTCCTACTTAACACCATCCGTCATTTATCAATCAATGGAGAGAAGACAGCATGAGAGGAATGATCACGACATGCCTAAACTCATCCAATCTTCTTACATTCCCTCTTCTGTCGATCCAGAGTTGATACCATAATCTTCCCAACCCCGCCCACTTTTATATCCCACTGATTGTCAGATTACCTGTTACTGATTACAGGTGTCTGTGCCTATTAATTATGCACTGCATACCTGTCATCAAATGCTCACTTCAACTTTTATCTACCTTTTCACTGACTTCCCCCCAAGTCCAATTCCCCCCCATTGTTACCTGTATAAAGATCTGTCCATTAATCCCCATCCCCATTCTAAATGATGCCATCCCCCTTTCAGCATCTACCCCTTAAACTCCACCCATTCCCCACCCACAGTAAACTATAATCAACTCTGACATAACCCCAATAAGGAGCATCTAAAGCCCTCTTTTGAAGTCTTGTATTGCATCCCCCATTCAAACCCTTGTCATCAGTGCCAATAATGATCATTCAGCTCAACAAAACTAATGAAGTCTTGTTAATTACTCTAATAACTTATTACGTCTGTCTAATAAATAAGAACATTAAAACTAGTTCCATGTTCCTTCCATAATGCTCATGACTACATCATTTTCACTTAATTTAATGTATTAGGGTACACTCAAATTTCATTCTCAGCTTCCTTAGGAGAATACACATAGATGTCCCAAATAATTACTTATGAAACTGCTGACTTTAAATTCAATTTATTAGTTGGTAAGAAAATATTGTAATGTTAAGAAAGGTACAATACGTTATGGATGACAACTTGATTATTATTTTCTTCTTCATTATCATCCATAAAGTATCCAACCATTTTTATTACTCATCAACTTCTAAACTGCCACTCAAACAAATCATTGTAATGTTAATAAAACTGGCAAACCATTAACATAGTAAGAAATCACTAACAGGTACAGTCCATTGTACGAGCTCAACTACATCATGAGCATGTGTTTATGAATTTCTATAAAAGAGTAGTTCTACAGGTGTTCAAAGAAAAGAATGTTACTGCCTGGAAAACAGTTTACGATTTTACAACTGAATCAAAATAAGCTAAGATATAAGCCCTATTCATTCAACCAACCACAGTAAAGTGTGAGAGTTAAGCATCCCACATACATCTCTAAGATAGATAAACTTGTTTATTTCTCCTTGCTGAGCCTCATTAACAAGTATAATTTTTATATTGAGATCAACCTGTTGTACAAGTTCCGCCCATCAAATGACGACAAGAGATAAATGTGTTCCCTTGTTACTCCTCCTTCATATAAGAAAACCATCTTCAGGCTAACCCGAAATAATCTCTTCTTTCAAGCTGACTAGTGGCCCATGAATCCCTGTCAGCCGAGAACTTCAGTCTCACTATTTCACATTCCTCAGGTGAAACCCAAACCTTGCCACGCCCACTTTCCCTGCCCCACACCATGTCAGCTGACCACACAGCCTGGTTTACCTGTAATCACTGAAGCTTGACCCTTACCTGGTTGTACAATGTAAAAGTCCTAGTATGTCCTGTCACTGACGGCTTGTCATTACACTGGCAGAGTAGACGACCAAATACCTGGTAAATGATTCCCTCCTATGTTCAGCCACTCGTAACCTCTCGCCCCACCCCCCTTCATTACCATAGCGACACAACAATTGCACTCCTTTTATAGCGCTGTCCCCATTATACTGCCACATCTAGTGTCAACAGGTATCTGACTGTATATCTTACTCTCAGCCCACCACTATAAAATAAACATTGCTATCACAATCAGTAAATATTTGCAGTTCTGCTTACTAAAATCCCCATCATACAGTTTTCTCTAATCCCAATCCTGTATGGCTGAACTTGCCTTCAAAAAGATTTAAGCCGATACAATCTATACACAACCTTGTTTTGCCAAATTTCCAAATCAAACCAATTAACAAGTTCTAACCTCCGGCCACATAACATAAACAAATCCAAATAACTTTAAACCACACATACTTTCCAGTGAATATAAATCTAGGAATTAAAACCCCATAGCTCATAAATCCATGTTGCTATTTTCAAAATCCTGGGAATGTCACAAAATTTAATTAAGTCACAAATGTTTCGTAGATGCTGAAAACATAAAATACCAATAAAAAAAGATAATTCTGTTTTCAGAGAAAGGCACATGTTAAAGGTTTGATTCATTCATGTTGGGTTGAGCCTGGAGGCTGGACAGGGGAATAGTATATGTTGATCAGTGAGAGCCCAAGGCAGATCTACTGTTCACCTACACACTAGGTCCTTGTACATAACTATACTGATCCTGGGCCCTGTTCTGAACAGCAATCATAAGTATACAACTAAATTGAACATAGGCGTATGACAATCGTAGTCATACAATAACTTTGTAAAATTGGGCCTTGAACTTGTCATTTACCTTGCCCCTTTATTGTAGATTAACTGACAGTTGATGATTGAGGGATGAAGTTTTAACTATCTCTATTCAAATCAATAGGGTTTGTGGAACCAACACAATGTTTTGAACATCTTAAAACGTATGGTCATCTCTGCGTACTACACTGAATAATGATAAGGCATTGCAGACATGAAAACAGTGTGTGAATGCTTAAGCGGCTTATGCATATTTCTGAAAACGATACGATACATGGAAGAAAAAACAAACAAAAGGAAACTGAAATTGAGAGAAAGTTGAAGAGTTTAGGAAGAATACACATGATAGAGCAATATGACAGCAAGGACAGAAAGAGATGATGGGGTGGAGACAGCATCGATGTAGCTTATCTCACACCTGTTTCAATTTGTAAAGAAAATCCTCAAGCTATCTCCATGTCCCTTAAACTGACCTGTCTCCCCATAAATATTTCACCCAAACACCCAACAACAAGTGTGTCCATCCTTCACATGGTCTAGACACAAAACGGTGGCCATTCCCATAAACCCCCAAACACATCATTATTGAGAGAAAGAATAGAAGCCCTCTTACCCATATAAAAGAACAGCAGTGTAGAACTCAAGTGCTTTAAAGCAATTTGATTGATTGTAAACTTCCAGCTAGGGCGATATTGCTAAATAACCCCTAGTGTTACAGAGAGGGAGCAGGGGAATGCTGTCCCCTTAGGGTGTGCAGTATTACAATGTGACTATATGGGAATATGACAACACTACACTGCTATAGTGAGGCAGTCAGCTGAATCTGCCTTGGGCAAGGTTGACAAGACATTGATAAGCTTGGCTGTAATGGAGAGGGTGAAGGGACACCTCACACCTCCCCCCCCCCTCTCCCCTTCTCTAGCCTCCCTGTGGCACCCCATGTTCTTCAATGATTCTAGAGGATCTACCTGCTTGACTGCTCTCAAATCTGGGTTCATTACAGGTGGTGTGAAATCTGTTTCATTTATGAGCTATTTTTACCTTTTAAACCTACTTCAATGCTAAATAAACTCGACATGAGAATGAAAACAGTATAAACTTCCATTTTGTATTGAAATTGCTAACAATTATTACCATTTCACAACACCTAGAAGGAAAATGACCTACTGCTGAACCTACAATTACACTTTCCTTGCACAGGTAAAAACTCCTCTTAAACATTACCACAAACACAGAAAGACTAAAAATTATTTATGGACTTGTCACGGCTTGCATGTCAAGGAGTGTATATGAGTGTAGACAAGGAGTGTATACGTGTGTGTATACAACTCAAATGGAGCCACAGGTTAATAAAGTCGCATTCCACAAATTTCTGAACCTCACCAGGCGGAGAGCTAGCATGAATAATGATGTATCATTTTGAAAGGTGTGATTGTCCAATACGCTGTCTTGTGAGAATAATACATTCAATACCTGAGTGAACAGTATTAATCCCATCTAAGCCACGAGACCGTGTCTTGTTACTAGACAAACAAGTAACCAGCATAGAATCAATTGTATTCTCATGGAACAAAATAAGGTAACATAAAAACATAGACGATGAAAGTTTACTACTCCTTGTTCGATATCAACAAGAAATTATACAGAGAATATTGTAAGTAGATGGTGAGTCAATCTATTCACAACATATGTGATAACATCTCAAATGTTTTCTTTCATACTTGTTCCCTTACTTTTCATCATCAGTATATAACAAGCTAATCAGTATAGCCCGTATCTCCATATCTAGATCTCCCCACACAACTACAAAGGAATAATCACAAATATTCACTGTAAAACTGTGCATATTTGCAACAAATGGAAACTAACTGCAACTACAGAGTCTCTGGTTGGATTAAACAAGAGCTTAGCTCCTCTGTGTATGGACTCCTGTTAAATACAGTGTACATAGGCCTGCTTGGACAGGGATTTCATTGGAAATTGATACACCTACCTGCTGCAACATGACCTCAATACTGTGGCCTATAGATCCTGCGACTCACTGGTTCGGAACTCTCTGTTAACTGCCTATTATGTCATACACAGCTTTTATAGAATATTGACTATGAGTAAAATACCATACCATGATGGAATCAATTTCCACTACCTTCTGAACAACAAAATAAGCCCTTAGGAAAATAGGGTCAATGTTTGAGGAAGATATAATGGGAGGCAAGTTTTAATTACTGAATTGAACCAACAAAGATTTTGTTGGTAAGTAAACATCTTTGCAAAACATTTTTTAATGTTTTGGTATGATGGTTGTTTATTGAGAGTATTGACAGAAAAATGTGAATGTTTGTAACAGACCAGGTGACATACCTTGAATGATAGTACTTGTACAAGAGTTTATAAAAAAAATGTCAAAAAGTTGTGAATTACTTTACAAAAAAGGTGCATATCTCCAAAATAGGAAATACTTGCATTCATTGACATTTTGACCCTAAATGGGAAACGGACACATTCCACACAGCTGACACATGTAGGGAAACCTGATCTCGTCAAGCTCTAACTTACACTGTCCCAGCGTATACCAAACAGGTAAATCTTTAAGCCATAGGATTTACTGAAAATCAACTTCCCCAAATCATCAAACTAACAACACACCTCTCTTGCATGGATCAATGTCTGTTGGCTTAATGCAAAAGGATGAACGAAAACAACATGGCTTCATTAGGGAAAAGAATCCGTCTGACTCATGGGACCAGTATAACAAATAGACCAGTACAATATCAGGAACATCAACAGTAGACTTTAAGTGACCCTTGTCAACCAGCAGATGTTTTGTCATCAAACACAGTCAGGGACTAATGAGAGAAGTGATGTGTGAGGACCATATTTGAGGCGACACTCACGACAGTTATGGTCAACATACAGGTGAATGTGCTCATGTCCACTGACCACACAAACTATGTCCATAAACTCCTACAAATTAACTGATACTGCCACGCCAATCAAGTGAGAATTTCTTTTAAACATTTCCCATATACCTACTCATGAACGTATTTCAAACTAGTATACACATTGAGGAATTATCATTAGGATATTGAGAAAATATCTTTGGGATTGTCTTTTCATCCATCCTTCTATTTTTGTCAACACAAATAAATCAATAAAATTTATGAAGCATATGCATAAGTCTAGATGAAAACAATATACATACTTGTACCAAATAAGATGAAGACCACTTATGGTCCATCTTTGTCAAATATTTCTGCACTAACCATTGACTTAAAACAACAGTATTAACTGTACTGAATGAAAAAAAACTGGGGCAAAATATGAGTCAGAAAATATGCAAGGCTCATCCCTAGCATCGTGGCCACACCCATCTCAAGCAGTTATCTGTTCAGACCAAGTGGTGCCCTTTCAACCCCATCCCATCCAAGGACAAAATATTTTACCTGTTGCAGTTCCTCGAGAGAGTCACAGTCAGTGGAGGACAGTTGCATAGCACTAGGCATGTTGCATAGTCCAGTGATGGCTCTGGGAATGTCTACCACATAAAACTGCTGGGGCTGTTTCAGGGAGTAACAGAGCGACATGGCAGCTATAGAGAGAGGTCCTAGGTAACGACTGTAGAGCTGTACACTCCTGACACTGGCATATAGGATCCACACGCTATTGTTGTGGCGTAGTCACCCGGATTGTTCACCGGCCACTGTGCCACAGCATCACCACGCGCTGAATGAGCCGCAAGGACAGTGGGAGACGGAGTCAGTGATCCACGGGGAATCTACGTGGGGCAATCTACGGCCCTCGTTTACCGTAGCTGCAAGCTCCCAAAACTAACCAACATCACAGCTCCTGCTGCTCAAATATATCACGCAATTTCTACATTTAAACATAATCTGATTACTTTTTTATGATAGTGTCTATATCGGTTTCGGTTGTTTTTTCAACCCATTGATTTTCTTTTCCTCTCAGTGATGAGGCACCATATGTAAACACCTTTCAATGAATTGATCAAGTCTGTTGTGGAATGAATAGCTTATTGATTCTCCTTTAATGAAAACTGGCAAACGTGATGATTTCAACAATTTTTTGTCTTAAGACACTTTTTTCAACCAGACAGAAAAATAAGCTAAAAAAGATTTTGTCATAAAGTTTAAATCTAAATTTTCTTCCTGAAATGGTATCTTTAATTAAATGAACGTCAATGCAGCTTCACTGCATACAGAATGTCATTAATTCTTAAAAATGTATTTAAATCTGACAGTGATGATAACATGCTTACGTATGTCCTTCCCCAAGGACAGCACAAAGTTGTGAGACAAGTTTTGTCTCCACAAGATTCAAATGACAAAATGTCAAAGCACCAGTTTGGTCAATTTAAGTGATTACTAAGTAAGTAATCAGTAACCACAACATTGTGTTTACGATACAAAAAAATAATTTCTGTAAAATGTCATTTTCAAATACTTTAAGAAAAATTAAATCAGCAACGATCTGAGACCCTTGTTTAAGCTGACAATATATGATACAACAATCATTACAAAAATGTGTCTTTTTATGTTAATATGACCTCCTTTGAATCTTTGCACAGTATTCAATATAGAACCATGAAAAAAACATACGCAAAACCACTTGAGACTAATAGTAATAGAGTAATACAACAACGCATGTGAAGTGTGCTATCATGAAATGCACATTATGTAGATTGGTGTCAGGACACCCTTATAATAACATGTGTATCATGGGGATCGCTTTCGGTGGTGCTGGGACAGAGAGGAAAGCAAAAGCACAGGAAATTGTTATTGACTAACTATAAAGACTACTATAGCAGTCACCATTCAATAAGGGCTCATTTCCATGCGGAAATTCTTGTAGCAAATATCCTGTGACTTCGATAACACAGTGATAGCAGGCATACCTGTGTCAGAGTTACAAGCATGATCAAACAGCAGTTTTAATTAGTCAGTAGTCTGTTACCCAAAGGGAATAAAACTTCTGGTTCAAAGTGCTGACTGGAGTCAAATCCAACCAAAAAATTAAGTCATAGAATCTTGAAAAACGTAATCCAAACAAATATCTCACTGAATATCTTGTGCAATTGCTTTTAGTTATTCTTATCACCTATTAAACTTTTAATTCACTTATCCAATCCCTTGGAGAACAAAAAGTACCTATTTGAAAGTAGCAAGAAGACAAATCCACAATGAAATTACAAAATGGAATCCTTCCCTCAAAATTTTAACATGTATGGAATGGGTTCTAGAAACACTTCGGGACGGTTTAATCAATAGAAACAGCATTATACTGTGTCATTTTTATCATCAATTTCTATTTTCTTTTCAATTTGTTCAACAAATACAATTAATCAATCCAGAATTGTTTATGCTTCTCTGACATCAAAAGCAAATTTGTTTGACTTACACACACAAATCAAGTAAGGTTTTCTGCTATGACTCATGAAAATATTTATTTTCGTTGGACGAAGTCATCCATCTCAGAGATTAGATGAAGCAAAACGCAACAGTGACGATGCTAACATCATTTCATCGCACTGTTTGAATTTCTGATCAGTATGGCAGCAAATCGTTGATTATGCTAAAAATAGATCTTGATTCTTGGCGTCAACACTCCTAACCATATCAATCAAATTTTCCGGGATGTTTCTTAGTGAAAACCTCATTCTCTCTGTGTGATCAAACAATCCCCCTTGATTCTGTAGCTATTCCTGGTTGATAATTTGTTCCATTTATAACACCAAAGCTTGCTGGTTAACAAATGATCTTAACCAATACAACATCAGGGCAATGAAAAGACATCCACATCTAGACACACTGGAAGATCCCATAGTTCTAAATATACTTTCCACACAACTGCCCACAAGGTGTTAAGTTGCCATTACGCCAAATAACAGATTAATACACAGTACTAATAATACATGAAAATGGAAAAATAAAACAATGAAAGCAAAATGAAAATAAAGTCAACATACCTACTAATAAAGAGATTGTCCTGCAATCAATTGTAAGATCAAGGCTAATATAGGGGAGGTGGGGTATCCTAGTGGTTAATGTGTTTGCTCGTCACGCCGAAGACCTGGGTTTGATTCCCCACATGGGCACATTGAGTGAAGCCCATTTCTGGTGTCCCCCGCCGTGATATTGCTGGAATATTGCTAAAAG
>VKKT01003843.1:95276-109410 GCA_008038995.1 Haliotis laevigata | reverse complement strand
GAGCATGGGTATGAATGCTGGTATTGTCATTGAGGGAGCATGGGTATGAATGCTGGGATTGTAATCGGAGAGGTATGGGTATGAATGATAGGGCTGATATAAAGCATAGGATTGTATATGAATGATAGGATTGTTATTGAAGGAGTATAGATATGAATGCTGGATTGTCATCTGAGAATTATGGGTATGACTGATAGGATTGTATATGAATAGTATGATTGTACATGAATAGTATGATTGTATGTAAACAGTAGGATTGTATATGACTAGTATGATTGTATATGAATAGTAGGATTGTATATGACTGGTAGGATTGTATATCAATAGTATGATTGTACATGAATAGTATGATTGTATATGAATAGTAGGATTGTATGTGACTAGTATGATTGTATATGAATAGTAGGATTGTATATGACTAGTAGGATTGTATATGAATAGTAGGACTGTATATGAATAGTAGGATTGTATATGACTAGTAGGATTGTATATGAATAGTATGATTGTACATGACTAGTATGATTGTATATGACTAGTAGGATTGTATATGAATAGTAGGATTGTATATGAATAGTAGGATTGTATATGGCTAGTAGGACTGTATATGAATAGTATGATTGTACATGACTAGTATGATTGTATATGAATAGTAGGATTGTATATGACTAGTAGGATTGTATATGACTAGTAGGGTTGTATGTGAATGGTAGGATTGACATTGGGAGACTATGGGTATGAATAATGGTGTAATTACTTGGGAGTATAGATATGAGTGAAAGGCTTGTCATAAGGATAGTTTAAATTCTATGCAGCATGTAACATGTTATATTTGGGATTACACTTTCTTATTAAAGTACAGATTCTTGTCGGTATAAATAAGGTCTAATAAAAGTACAAGAATCTGTACTTTACTAAGAAAGCGTAATTCCAAATAATACATATGTTACATTTGATTACTTTCTAAATGGCATTGTGTAATTATATGCACCTGGAACTGGAAACACAGCAAAGCCACATCCATTCAATGGAGCACTCAAGCCATCACAATGTTAGTTTTGTGTACACACAGAATTACACAGCCAAATCTCGATCCCCAGAGAAATGAAACAGTACACACAGGTTCCTGTGTTTCCATCTTTAGGATGTGTACAGGTGAAATCCTTTCGTTCCGCGCATTCAACTACCAGCTGAGGGTTATGTTGGAAGAAGGAAGGCGCATAAAATCAATCGCATTAAGATCATTTGGAGACATATGAAAATCGAAACAAAATTCAGATGTGCATTTACTTGCATGCATATACTAATTCTATTACAATCCATAATGAGGTTTTCCAGGTTTAATAAATATATTTAATTCAATTTAAAACATACTTAAAGCTATCTTTGTACTTTTAATAGAAAGCAGACAGCTGATATAATCGACTTATTGAAGTTGTACATATTATACATGACGCTGGCAAAACGTTTTATTGAAACTTATTAAGGGAGAATTCAATATTTGTGAGCCTCGATCAAAGTGATGGTATTGGTTAAACCCAAACATATTTTCTACAAGGCGTTGATGATTAATAGGTGCTATGTTGCTAATAAATTAGCCACCAAAAGTCTTTCAAACTGTTCTTTATTAATAAACTGAATACATGATGAGTGTAGTACCCGTTATGAGATGGTTTAGGAGTGCACATCGTTTTATGAAAGTCACGGGACAGTGGATCTAGCCAGAATAAATAGTCACTTGAGAACGTTACATCTGCGAGAATGACTGCATTGAGCTCCTTCCGAAACGGTTTGCTCATGTTTAAAGGAATTGCGACCATTTATAAGCCACAAGAGGCACTGACACCAGTCTTCAAAATGTGCCGATGCCCTCAGTTACCCAAGAGTGCTCCTCAGCAGAAGCGGTCCTAAAAAAGCCGTCAAAGACGTCACTTGCCATTGTCACCGAATGTTGTACAACATGATTGAATGGTCCTAGGAAACTTCTTGCACGTATGAACAGATATTGTCTCTCCTTTGAGGTGGTGATAAAACTCGTACTAGATTCAACACTTTCTCGACATTTGCCTTTTGGGGATACTGTCTTTTAATTCCATTTTATCATCTCTGAAACCACTCTTCCGATGAAGTTGAAATAGCTTTGGGACGACCCGTCAGATGAAAACCGTCCTCACTGGATGTTGGTCTAAACGTCCTCAGAGGTTTAAGTGATGACTGCACTTGCTTGAATTGAGAAGTTATGTATGTATAGGTGCTATCCTTTAGAACTTCATGTCAGTACATTCAGTGATGTAAGTGTAATCTTGAATATAGCAAATGAGTAGTGGATACAGTTCAATGTAACACTATTGTCACGCGCAAGCCCTGTGATCGAGTCTTTCAACAGACACTTCCAAGTGTGATGCCAACACCTCTGGTAACATTGCAATCTGGTATTGGGGTTTCCACCACACGTGTCAAAGGTTAACACAAACTCTCTGTTTCCTTCTTCGGCTTAAGTTTCATTCACACCAAGATGCTTTTGGAAAAATATCAGCAGGATATCTTTCTTTTACTGTCTGAAAGCCAGTGTTGTTATGCCACGGAGTTCCTTGTTATATATACTCACCAACATTGAAAACGCACCACTTACAAAAGTTCAGATTACTAAAAGCACGTGTAAGGAATTGATATTTTTTAGTGGATAATTACAGATGGACGACTGACAAAAACAACAACACCAGAAAAGACGCTCATTCATTTAATTGTTCCACCGTCAGAAAGGATGAAACACACGTGGGGTCAAATCGAAAAGTCATTATCGCGTGTAACCGCCATTTGCATTGGCACATGCAGTGCAACGCCTCCTCATTGAGTCAATAAGCTTCCGAATAGAGTTCTGGAGGATGGCATTCCACTTCTGCAGTAGTGTAGCCTCATGTTCCCGGATGTTTCGCATCTGTTGTCACCGCGAAAGACTTTGATCAATTTCGTCCCACTAGTGCTCCATGGGGGATACATCTGGCGATAGTACTGACCAATGAATCCCCTGGATGTGTTACAGCATGGAAAGTCTAGCTGTGTGTGCCCGTGCGTTGTCCTGTTGAAAAGTATGGACATCTTGGTGGTGATTGCAGAATGCTACGACGTGATTCTGAAGAATCTGGTCACGGTAGTAAAGGGCATTAACTCTCACTTGACAGACATGAAGGCAGTCCTGTGATTGCAACTTATTCCACCCCATACCATGGCACCCACACCACCCAAACGGTCTGTCTGAACTGCACACTCATCAGCATAACGTTAACGTCTACGCCAAACACATAATCGGCCGTCAGCATTACGTAAATGAAGACGTGATTCGTCAGTGACTACCATACCATGCCATTGTTGTAACATTTACTGAAAATGCCTGTTAACCCATTGTATACGCTCATTACGGTGTCTGTCTGTCAGAATTGGTCCAACGTAAAGACGTCGAGCATGGAGCCCTGTAGCGTGTAGACGGCGCCGCATGGTGTCAGCGCTGATGACCCCACGTCAACCTTGAACTAGTGCAGCAGTCCTAGCAGTCGGCAGTATTTGATCACAGATATGGTCAAGGCCAATATGGCGACCCTGACGGGGCGTCGTAACACGTTGTTGCCAAGGTCATTGAAGGTCACAGGTGCTGCCTGTCTGCTGACGTCGTCTATGAAGCCTAACGATGCTGGAGTGGCCAAGTCCAAGTTGTCGAGCAATATCCCTGCTGCTGGTGCCAACCTGAATCATGCCTTGTGCACGTTCTTTTCGTGAGGTGATAACCTCGGCATCTCTGTCCTCGTTTCACAATCGTTAGTGAAGCAATGCGAACCTGCTATTAATGTCGCAGTCAGAATGATTTCAGAATGAAATCTGCAGTTTTTTCATGGCGCGGCTGCATGTTGATGCGTTTTSGAATTAAGAGTCATACTGTGGACAGGAATTTGTTTCTAAAGCATTTTTTTCAACTGGACATGCCCTTCGACTTCATGTTAGTCATATTCATTGATCATTGTCATGGTGAAATCCATGTTGATGAAAATTTGGACAATTTCAGACTGGTGCGTTTCCAATGTTGGTGAGTATATATGGACTTCTTCTTTTGAAGAACCCTGGCGTTTTGGAGTATATTCTTACTCTTTCATCAGGTATTCTTCAAATAAATAATCGAGTCTGGACCAGACAATTCAGTAATTACCCAAAAGTGAAGTGAGCGTGACGACCCGATCTCTTACAAGCATGGGATGCTGAAGATCGATTTTCACCCGGATCTTCACAGGTGTACTGAAAATCAAAGATGCCACCATGTGTCCACGAGAAAGGTTAACATATTCTGCACTACCTGTAAAACTCGCCCCTCACTATTTGCTTAACAAAAGGGTTTCTGTTCTTACGTCAGTACTCCCTCAATGCAACGACGGCTTGTAAGCGATTCAGACAATCAAATGACTTGACACAAAACGCATTTACTGACTTTACTGAAACTGAGATGTTGAATTTCAATTAGGTCTTCTGTCCACAACAGCAGAGATTCTACTGCTAACTCAGCCAAATCAACGTCCACAACCCAAACATCCATTGCCTTACAAGCCACTAAGCAACATCCTCGTTGGGCCAACAGCGTTCAACACCCACACGTTACAGTCATTCCCCTTTAAAAAAGCCCCAGAAATATCGCAATCTATACACAACTGAATTAATTAGAATAGTTTGAAAGCAAGACATTTTTTTATAAAATCCGGGTCCAAGAAGGTTATAAGAAAAAATGAAATATAGAGCATCCAATGTATAGCTTCCGTGGAAGTTCATTAGGACATTAAATGATGGGATATCATCAGATTAAGCTTTTAATGATGTCATACATCTCATTTCCATCATTATAACGTCAATCCTGGCGCTGAGAGCACTATACTGCACCTCCTTGAGGTATGCCTTACCTCATTAACACAGCAGTTTAGCACTTGTTATATTACTGGAATTGTCAACTTTCAACCTTAAAAAAAATATGAAGGCTCTACTGATAACGTCATTATTGTGGTCTTGTGACATTCTAAACTTAGCATTAATCATAGTTGTTTTTCTTGAAGACATTCATATCAGATTTACTTTTAACAAATTAGATACGGTTTTTAGCGACAATTACTTGTTCGATCTGACGAAGGCAACAGAAAACGTGTCAAGACAGACACGATGGCAACCCTTTGAGTTTTATCTTCAGAATATTGTATCACTGTACAGTGAGTGAAACAATGTCTCCGACACGGTGACACCACCTTTGTGTGATACATATATTAATTATGGAAGGAACGAATACGTTACCGTTTTAGTGTGGCCGAGGTGATGTATAAGGTCCAACAAGAGTTTGAGTTTTTAAATTAGCACGTGAGTGGGGTGTGTGTGGCGGAAAATGAAATTCGTAGATGGTAACTCAAAATCTGGCATACCCTCCAAACTCATCCTTGTGTGTAAACACAATACTGAGTCAGGCTTGCCGAGATTAAGAAGGAGGGTGCATACAGAGTTCAATGACGTTTTTGTCGTGCTCTCAATTTGATTGTGACCAGACTCACTACGAACTTGTCTTAGTAGTGAATCAAACCAGGACCTGCTCAGGATGCGCGAAAGCTTATCACACAATGTTCTCATATCGCGCTTGCAGCAAAGGTAGCATTTGAAGTTATGAGGATGCTTTTTCGCCAAATCGAACACTATTTTAATCACATGTTGTGTCAGCTTGATATGGGAGAAGGACTTTAAGAGCCTTGATGCTCAGCAGCGTGGTGAAACCTACGTCCTCGGTTGTGGGGCCAAGAGTATAATCATTTGAACGAGAATTGGATTCAAACCACGTGTTGTAGCTTTTGCAGTAACAATGGCGTGGTAACTTTGTCTATTGTGTACCGCCGCACTCAGTAAATATTCCACCTACAAAAGGGTGGCCGGTAGATAATCGATAATCTTTGACATCTTTGTATACGATGACGTTGATTCAACCAAGTCACCAAGCTTTACAATCCAGTCCATCTAGTTGCCTCTTAAGGTAGGACACGCGACCAAAACCCACCCAAATGACACGGGTTTAGTAGTAGAAGCTGCGAAACTGATACTTAGCTGACTTATTTCCACACTAATAGAGCAGTATGAACCTCCAGATGAGCGTCAGCGCTACAAGAACCACTTACTGTCTAACTGATATATTAAATCGAGGTTCCGTCCAAACGATGTTCTGAACGATACACCTGTCTCATTCGCCGTCCATTGCCATCTCTGGTCAATTTGAAAGATTGAACTTCACAGAATCATCCTGGGCAGTCTGTCCACCGTAATTCAGACTGTGCAACAGGACATTAAACCGACGACTGGAATTAATGAGTCACTGTGGTGTCTTCACTTCAGCATTTGATGATGCAATCACGTTACATGTTTTATCTATCTACTTCTATCATCTTCCAATCCAGACGAAGTCTTCAACGTGTAACAGCTCATACGAAACTTAGACTACTTAAACACTGAAGTTATATCTAATTAATATATTAATACCATTCTGCTAAATTAAGATAACTTTAGCCACGATGTCTGTTCCCGACTAAGAGTTGAAACCGATGTAAAAATGTCATGAACGTGACCATGCTCCATATAGGTTGGATAATGAAATAAGTCTGCAGACACTGAGAGATACTATACTTCCATTGCTTCTCTTACAGACAAATATTCGTTTGAATATAACGTTTTGATAACGATTAAGCTTTCATAAGTGATTTTGTGGGCCTTGATTATCAGTTGGTTTTATTGTGAGCCACCGGACTCAAGGCCCAGCAGCCCAACTTGTCCAACAGGATTTCAGTTTGTCGTTACTATACAGGCAATTAGGCTTGGCTCTCTGAACAAAAGCCGGGGCGTTTTGAGATGATCAAGTCAGCAAGCCCCGGGATATGTCCTTTGCAACTCTGGCTTAGAGTGACCACAAAAACAGAAATGACATTCATTGGTTTTTTCACCTTTCGGGTAAAGAAACATGTCCACGAGATCCTGGACAGGAATACATCAAGATGTATGTTTGGTTTATTCACAAATGCTTCACATATGATAAAGCACGGTCATGAAAGGACTTAGGTGGAAGCCGTTCTCAGTAATGTAACAACATAGAGAGGGAAGCATCATGATTAACTTTCAAAGAAGAACGTGGGGACATACATCGCCTTGACTTGAGGTAAAACTGATAGTCTCCCACACCACGAATACGATGGCATCATGAAATAGACAGTATGGGGACTCCACATTGAATGGAACGGATACGTATAAAAGGTTTAGGTGTAAACGCTTTACCAACTGTCTGGCAATAGTATGCATAATCGAATCCTAGACTCTTGGATAAGGATTCTTGATTTGTCAGTACCACCCCCGTCCATATGAATGTTACCAAGTTAGACGTTCATGTGAACATGTATTCACCACCAAGAGATGGTGTTACTTATTGTGTTAAATATGAACATTGGGATCACTTGATAATAGTATTCATAATAGTTTATTTCGTAGATCGTGTTGCTTTGCTTTGTTTATTGCTAGTTTTTTTATTGTGCCAATTATAAAACACAAACCAAAATGAAGAATGCAAACAATATGAACGGTTAGATGCCGGCTGCCCTTGTTGGTTTGAGACATGGTTTCCACCAGGAATCGTCAGAAGGAAGGTGAGGATAAGCCTGATAAGGGGCATTTAAAGTCAAGATTATTTCAGTATATATAACACTTGTATCCCAAAGACCTTTATGTACTCGCTAACATTGTATTATTGCGTTAAAAATTGCTTCTCCTGTGTGTCTATGTATTTACTCCCCTCATATCGGGCAATATATATTGTATGACTATAGCGGTAAGTAAATCAGAATATTCTGTAATGTTTCCTTTGATATTCATGTTTGTCAGTTTGTTTATTTGTTTGTTTGTTGTTTAACGCCGCACTCAGCAATATTCCATCTGTAATGCTGTGGTCTGTAAATAATCGAGTTTGGACAAGACAATCCAGTAATCAACATTATGAACATCGACTAGCATACGATGACATGTGTCAACCAAGTCAGCGAGCCTGACCACTTGACCCCGTTAGTTGGCTCTTACGACAAGCATGGGTTGTTGAAGGCCAGTTTTAACCAGGATCTGCATACTGTATACGTTTGTCCGTATACTGTATACTGCCTGACAGTGATGAGTCTACTCGAAACTGTAAAAGAGACTTCATGCAAAGGCAATAAAGCATGGTCTATTTTCTGTCCACACGGTGGATATATCCAAAAGGAATTTAGATATGTATGACGGCAAGGATATTGGTACATATAACTGAGTAAATTAAACCGTAAAGTCACCTTGGCAGTATGTCTGCCATATCGTGAGTATAATATACTATTAAAAAAAGTAACGCATAACCCAGAAATCTGTTGCGAAAATGTTGTATATTCAAACTTGTATAACTCGTCCACACACAGACTTTGGTACATGAATTTTTACATCAGGAAATGGTGCGATGGTGACGACGTAGCACGGTCCCCACGTCGGGTCTCCTGGCTCCCTGTCCAATCTTTCTCAACCTGTTCCGTTCCGTTTGACCTGATATCCTCCGAAGTCCAGACACCCTGGCTGCTGTGCTCTCACGCAAATGTAGTACCCGGATGTACCGATCTTGGACTTCAGTGGTGACTCGAGGTCTGCATGTAAGGGGGCGGTCATTTGTTATACCTGTTTGCAGGCCGTAATATCGTGCTCAGGCTATCATTCAGACGCCTGGCAAAAGAAGATTGGTAATCTCCAGCGTACATTCTTTCAATGGCGATGTTCCGTCCGTGTCGCATCGTCAAGACGTGGGGTAGTGATTTGACCTTGAAACTCCTTCGAAACGAATGCCGATATCCGAAAGTAATCTTGATTTTTATAGCCAGACAGTGTATGCTCTTTGCTGCCCAATTTCAACTGGAAGGGGATTTCTGTTGTGGCGACGCCTTTTTAATCCTTGTAAGAAATCTCATCAAAATCAACATTTTCAACCAAAGTCGATTTTTTACTTGTGAGATTGTGTAAAACCATTTTAACAACACTTTTGTTACATATTTTGACGATTGTTTGAACACAATAGGTAATAAGTGGATTTTTAAAAATACAAAACGCCTATTCCGGGTTTTTTAATAGTATATGTGATACGTAACATTGACAGTCAGAGTATATTGAAGTTGTAACCAAAGTACTATAGAATAAACATATACTTGACGCTTCTGCTTAGGTATTGGGATACATATGCTTTAAGTTTCAACGGTGGTAAGCCAGTATATATATTTGAGGATACAGCAGCCTACATGGATATATGGCGTGTCAGTCGGGGAATACGTATATGATGTAGATGTGGATGTAGGAAATGTTTCAGATCAAAGTGAATCCTCTTCCTCAAACGAATAATCAAATCATCGTTGCGTATATGCAATAATCATCGCCGATATATTCCTTAGACGTTTTAATCAAGGCGAGCTCGTTCCGTTGGAGAGGATCGATTCGATTTTGACACCTAATCAGAAATTATGAAACATTAAACCAAGATTCTGACAACATTGTCTGTGGAGAATCTTGTCTTCACCGTCAAAAACGTATCATGTAAAACTCAACAGGCGTAAAATTTGAAACTTCTTTGAAAAGTAGAACTTTTATGAGATTCCGAGTGCTCAATTCCGTTCGATGACACAGGGACTCAAGATGCGTACATCTACTTCAAAGTTTCCCTTTATAAAAACTGAAGGAATTTTCAATCAGAATTTTTTAACAATGTTGAAGCATTTCAAAAATATTTGTTAGACCCACTTTTTTAGATTCAGACATATGACACCAAGATGCTTGATTAACACATCTGTCTTAGGAACGGCATGTTATGCCAGTGCTTGAAACATTGGCTAGTCACACTGTGTTCTCTTCTCCAGTTTGGTTCCATGTTGACGCTCAGCCCTGGTGTCCCTCGGGTTATTGCCAGGGGTAAAACTCCGGGATCCCTAGTCATTCTTGCTGCTGCTGAAATTTCTTACACCGACTTTTTTAAAGAAAGTTAATCATCCCATTCTCGTAATATGTCAAGTTGTGGCGTCCCATGTCTTGAAAGTTGAACTTGTGCCAAATTGTGAAAACAAACCACTCACTCATACACTATTTGACTCTTACGAAAGGCATAGTTCCACAAGTGTTTTGAATAAAAGTATTAAAGTGGATATATTTCTCCTTTCATTACTTTATTTTGTTCACTCACAGGCTGGATAGCTGTATTAAATCGTAATATTATATCTATTCTATAATTACCTGAAAATGAACAGTAAAGAGGCCATAGCATAGCACTCAAGCAATCACAACGCCACAGGTTTGTGAGAATGAAGATGTACGCAGCCAAATCTCGATCCTGATACACCTTTTAAAGTGAATCTCACCCAGTATAGAAATATTTGGTGGCATTCCCTTTGTGTCAGCCTCAACAATGTTTTAATGTATTCATCCCATTTGCTATACTTGTACTAACTCGTTGTTCCCCCGTGTTCTAGCCAGCAGTTTCTTGCAGATCTGGACTAAGACTTTTTTGCGAGATAAGAGGATGGTTGAAGCGAAGTTTAGGGTAAATATAATGGAACATGACGTTGGGTGGAATTTAGTGAATGAGTAAGTATGATTTTACCCCGCTTTTAGCACTACCCAAGCAATACCACTGCGGCACCCCAGGGAACTTCACACATTGTACCCAAATAGAGAATCGAACCCGGATCTTCGGCGAGACGAGCAAATGAGTTAACCACTGGACTACCACACGTCCCCTCACACAATAGATATATACACTGATATGTGAAAACGTGTTTGCATGTGTTTCTGGTATCTGTTGCGACTTTGTCCGAACTAACGCAGTTTTACAGTGCCAGCCCACGGATTTACCATGCAGCAATTTTATATACTGCATCAAGACTATACTGACTCCTTGTATTTATGATGTCAAGCAGTTGAGCTGATGTAATAGGCTCGCTACAGCTGTAAATAACATAATGATACGCGCAAAACTCTTTATTCAAAATCAGCTGAAAGGATTTGGAATCTTATTGAAGTCTTGATCTCAGTAATGGTATTGGCTCAACATCTACTTTGTTCGGAAAATACATCGATGATGAATGGCTAAGAAGCTGCTGATGAATTTAAGTAACAAAAGGAACATAAAAGGCAATTTTTATCGATAAACTGAGCTCAAGAAGAATCTTGTACCTGCCACTGGCTGGTTAGGTTCCCGTGGTGTGCACCAAGTTTATGAAAGTCACAGGACAGTGGATATACTTGAAGCAAAAAGTCACAAGAGAGCGTTATGTTTGCAAGCATGGCTGCATTGACCTTCCGAAACCCTTTGCTTGTGCTTAAAGCACTCGCGATAATGCAGATGCCACAAGAGGCATTGATATCAGTCCTCAGACCTCTCATGCGCCAAGACCAAAAAGTGGTCTTTAGCAGAAGCAGCACCTTTTCAGCCGTGAAAGACGCCTTCTGCATTAGTCTCTCTCTGTTGTACAATATCATGGAAAGCCCCTTGAAAACTGGTTGCACTTGTCCACACTTTGCCTCAAATTTAGTTTGTGATATAAGTCGGACCCAGTTCAACACCTACACGATATGTCTATTGCCCTTTAGAGACATTGTCCTGTTTTCTGGTCTGCCTGTAGTATGAAACAGATCTGTTATCCTTCAGATGTTCATTTCAGAATGACTATAATTCAGAGATATAAGCACGTATCCGAATGTAATCATGCATATAGAAGTGGATATTGATGTATCTCCCACTTCGCATTCGAAACGCTGAATCCTCAGGGTTTGGTTTTTAATATTCGCTATCATACGTGTGAAACCCATATCTGGTGTTCCCTTGACAACGTCTGCTTTAATTGTAATAAAAGAGTCGACTATTTTATATTCTTGGGCTACTATAATGGTTGCACCATTTCTTGTTATCTTTCTTTACACATATGTATGCAAATAATGAAGTGGTGTTCCTTAGCTTTATGCTGCAGCATTGTGGTATTCAAAGAAACCAACATACCCCACCCTTGGACAGATCTAGGATTGAAACACAGGGATTAACACAGAAAAGTGTTCCGACAGAAATAAATTGTGAACTCAGCAAAAGTCCACATTGCTTCGACCGGTGTGAAAATTGTGAGACTACACTGTCTACCAGAAATATAATTATTTGCTTTCACCGATAATTACTATACATATATTTACAACCGTTGCTGCAGACACTGATGTTACTTATACATAACAATACTTTTACTGATCTATATCAGTTATCTCCGACTTTCTTCGTCAGCTTTACATTCCTTACACATATTTTAAGAGCGAATTTATCTTCACAGAGCAACATTTATGTCCAAAATTCGCGAGGAAATGTACAAGCTTCACATGTTTTGAGAAATTATAGTCTTGTAAAATTAGGATTTTACCCTGAAGCGTATATTACATATCTGTAAGTACTATTCTGCAATGACTTCCATAAAACAATTAAGGCTTAAAGAGATGTATTAAACTTATTAAATGCCACCTGACGAAATATGGATGCTGAAAGACAGCACACTTTATGTAACAGCGGACAAGTCCAGGATGAATTTCATTTTTTACTGCAATGTCCAGAAATTAATGATTTGAGAATAAAGTATTTCAGATTTCTGGATGGCAAATATGTATGTAAATCCCAAATGATAAATTTATTTAATTCACAAAATAGACATACCGTTAAAGCAATAGCAACATTTATGAAATGTGTATTCTCCAAATATGTTTGAAACAGTGTTTAAATATAGCTTTTCAATTTTCTTACGACGTGACAACAAAAGTGTTGTAACAACAATTGCAACATGGGCTAGTTGGCGAATATTACTGAATAAAATCTGTCTGTCTGATTTAACACCGTCAATAACCGTCTCAGTGCATATGAACAGAATTGAAGAATTCAGCATTCAAAGGAAAGCCTCATCACCCAACGTTCACGCCCACAACGTTGACCTGACTAGTCCACCCAACACCCTATCAAGATGGCGCACTAGTCCCTAAACGTCAGGATCCAGATAAGGCCGACAGCAAATGCAAACTTAATCATCCAACGTTTAGCTTCCTAACAATATGAGAACATAGCGGATGGGGTACCCTCATATTAAGCATTTAATGATATGACATATCTCCTTCCCTTCGTTATAACGTCTATCTTGGTGCTGAGCGCACTATACAACATTATTTTGAAGTATGATTTACCTCCTTAACACAGCATTGTAGCACTAGTTATAGTACTGGAGTTGCCAACTTTAACCTGAACGAGATGAACGACCACTGAAAACGCCAGGATGACTGGCTCACGTTCTGAAACTGGCATTAATCATTATGTGTTTTGCTGTGGACATACATATGAGCTTTATTTTTCATTTTTTTCGTTTCAGTTTTTAAATAGAACAATATGAAAGCAACAAGTTCATGGGGTCATGTGAGGTCACTTATTTGAATTTCTCGTTTTCATTTTACCATTTCTATGTTCAGAAGTTTGGTGGCTCAACGTGACTGATGGTGATCGTTATAATTAGTGTTGGCCTGCGTAATAGTGGTAACAATCTAGTTTTACATAAACTAGTGCATCCTTGTGGGATATTTCAGTTTACATCTTTTGACAGTCACATATGGATGAAATACTGCTGTGTGACTTGAAATTTTACCTCATCTTTTTTAACTTAAATACAATGTGACAGTTTAGTTTTCCATTCTGTTTTATTTTCTCCTTGTTCGAAGTAGGAAAGGAAAGACAGGATGGTGTTTTGAAACGTTCCATCGCTTCAGTTAATATGCTGTCCCAATGTCTTATAAGTAGCAGGATGCCAGCAGGGTGCGCTTTTAGGTATTAGATGTTTACCACCAACGGGCACGCTGATGGTGCTGACAACTTAAAGGTGTAGGGACAGACAGACGAATGTGGACAGTGGTGGTGATAGTAGTACTGAGTGAGTAAGTGAGTGAGTTTAGTTTTACGCCGCACTTAGCAATAATTCAGCTATATGACGGCGGTCTGTAAATAATCGAGTCTGGACCAGACAATCCAGTGATGAGC
>VKKT01003843.1:44604-60581 GCA_008038995.1 Haliotis laevigata | reverse complement strand
TTTTAGGACACAAATTCTGCAAAAACCTCACAGAGTTGGTATGATGTTTTGATTATGATCAGGGTTTCATTGAGTATTTTATGTTTATTAGTTTTCGAGTTAGATTGCAATTCATCGGTCCGCTTTTGAGCCAAACGGACTATAGTGGATTGAGTGGCCAGCATGCTCGCCAGACCTCAACCCAATTGAGCATGCCTGGGATGAACTCGATCGACGTGTGTACGTCACCCAGCACCTGTGGATCACCCAGGACTCTAGTAAAGGAATGGAAGGCGTTTCCGCAAGCTTTCTTTATGAACTTCATAAGGAGCATGAGAACAATGTGCACCTGTCTTAGACGCGCGAGGAGGGTATACAAGATATTGCATGACCGAGTACTTCCTGTTTGTCATTTTCATTTTAGAGAGTTGGTCTATACAATTGATGTAACACATTAAACACTATGATGACACTCTTACTTCTATCATTTCTGAGAAACTTTTCTTTACATGTTTCTTTACATACATCATTTGACCCTTTATTAATGACGCCTAGTATATTTGGTCTGCAAGAATGCTTTAGCACAGGCAAAAATCTGGGCAGTTATGGTTGCAGCCGCGAGCTCCCCAAACCATCACACTTCTACTATCATTATTATGCATAAATCAACCGTGACATCATGTACCAATTGTCACTCACACTTCACGTAGCAAATTGGTTAAGATTATAACTCAGACACAATTTTCTGTTCATTTCTGTAACATTATTTGATTTTATGAGCAAGATTCAATTTGGAAAAAATACACTCCAACACAACTCATGACATCCTGAATTCAAATCATTTAAGCATGGCTTATAATAAACTATGGGCGATCAGTGTTCCGTTTGAGTCTAGAAAATATTCACCTTCTTCAATATCATATCGCCTCTTTATTTGATTTTATCACCATGTACCTTTGGCCCTATATAACGTCAGCACGGCAGGGTTCGTTACAGTGTATAGAGATTTACGGGGACTTGTAAATGTGCCTGTGTTCTGCACAATGTTCCACCAATTACGGTAATGTTTATTCAAAATTAGGTTGTTTGACCACTAGACTGGTTCCGGTGGTGATTCATGTTTTAGACAGAAATGAAATTCACCTCCCATCTCCTCTTTCTCCCCATAAACCAGCTCCCAGTCCTCACCGCACTTTCCACAACCCTCTCCTCACCAGTTGATCTGTCCCTAAGCAGTTTGTTTGAGCGTGTTTTGTTTTTCTTAGATGTGATGTATTCTCACAGGTGTCATCGTATGCTTTCAATAGCTCCAGAGTTATTTAGTTAAACGAGTCAAATTAGATCCTCCAACATTCAATCACTTGTAGTTAGTTTCAGCTAAATTTGACCGTTTTGGAAAGATCTGGACCTTTCCTTTGAAACACTCCGTCATTTTTGCGAGACGCCAGTGTCCCTCTTCTTCCAGCTGCTTTCAGCAGATATTTAAGCAGTTTGTGTGATGATGATTTGCATATCTTATGTGTGATGTATTGTCACAGGTGTCAACGTACGTTTTCAATAGTTCCAGAGTTATTTAGTTAAACGTTTATTCTTTGTATTTCTAAAAAAGAGTCCAACTACGGCCCAGCATTCAATCACTTTTGGTTAGTTTCAGCTTAATTTGACCAGCTTGGCAAGATCTGGACCTTTCCTTTGAAACACTCCTTCATTTTAGCGAGACGTCAATGCTCCTATTCTTCAAACTATTTTCAATCGTTAGATGATACACCTGGCACAGCAATCCCTTTACTTGTCAGACTTGACACTTCTCCTTGGTCCTTGGCATTTAACCTCCCGCTGGGTGCTATCACTATTTGGGCAGGATGAGCCCGCCAGTGTCCTGAACACCTGGTGTCAACAGATCACGCTGTATGGAGTTTTTAGTGTGGGTGCTTAACATTGCCGCGCCGAGTTTCTTCTTTTGTTTCGGAAATATGAACATAAATACCCCTAAGGAATCTGCGGGTTTAATTAATTGTAATCACCATGTCTGGCTCCGTCAGTTTAAACACCACATCCGTTAACTCCTTCCAGCTTAATGTAGGCGGAATGACATTTAGTTGGTCGTAGACTTTTCTTCCTTCATGAAGCCAACAAATTTACAAATTTCAGGGCAAAACATGCCCGCGCAAATATGATGTGGATTTGAGGTATTTTCCAATCTATCCTGTCGGAGATATCCTGAGTGTGAGTTGCTTGCTATTCCAATAACGTGATGACTAAGCCTGAGACAAACCACAGACACGTATGTTTGTCAGCTTGAAATAAACCACACCATGCACATCAATCTTTTGATTTTGCATCTCATGTCTAAACATTGTCGAAACATTTCAGTAGCATGAGGTGATTGTGTATGTAAATAGAGTCGGGTCTGAATGCGTTCATTGTGACTTTCAGTAGACTTGACCTGTGTGGGATACGGATAGATGTGTCTACCAGCCTGACAGTTACATATATAGTGTCATATATAGCAACTCAATTAACTACGTTAAGTGTGACATTTAGAAGCTGGCATGATAAAAAGGAACACTTTTGATGGATAGACAACTAAATGCCAAACAAAAAGGACGTTATACACACTGTGCATCAACCTATTCAACTGTATAAACTCAAATACCCGTCATGTATATATTTCTTCGTGTGTATATGATGTGTATCACTTGCTTGATAAGGGTGTTAGGATCTACACCGAAGCGTCGCATCCACTGCAATAAAGAAGTTGTCTATCCATAAAAAGTGTTCCTTTTCAACTCGAATTAACTAACCTGTGTATCGGATATATTCATCTGCATCTGCATGTGCATGGGTAAAGCGGACATACATGAAATCAGCGTAGGTTGCAGCAGTTTCATGGACAATATACATTTTGAAAACGTAATGAAGTTATCTTGCAAGTAGGGACGGCACCACGATTCGTCATTGTCAGGATCTGCACTTAACCCCGAGTGATTTATGCAGCATTTTTTGCATAGAGACTCCGCACTTTGTGGCAAAATTACGTTTTGATGCATCTTCTCATACGAAAGCTAACATACGGAACTGGACCTAATTATTAGGGCTGTCCAATATTACCGGTATATACCGGTACAGTATCTCGCCATACGATTATCGCGATATGACTCAGATTTTGAAATATATTGGGTCATTCAGAGTTAGCTCCCTTTGAATTATCTGCCCTTGATTTCCATAGCAACAAAATGTGCTCTAAAAGTGCCAAAATCAATGTACTTATATTTCTGTTGGTTCCATGTTTAAACTTACCAGGAGTTTAAACGTAGTATTCTTGTTATTTTAATTTTGGCTAACGTTTCGTACAATCGCCAACAGATGAAGGGTTGTTGTAAATCCAACTAGGATCCATGCAGGTAGCAAGGTACTGTAAGTCCCCATGGTCCCTAGTATGGTGATCTACCTTCAGTTGTTGGTGATCTATAGCTTATTTTTATATTTTGTTGTCCTCTATAGTTAAAATGTTTTAGATTTAATTACTAGTTTCACATTTGTATCTGTGATATTCTAATGTTTTACTGTCCTTCGTTGACAGGATTTTATACTCTATCTTTAAATATTGTTAATCTATATGTTGTTTTAGTCACGATATGGCTGAAATGTTGCCAAAGTGACGTTAAATTTTAACTCACTCACTCACTCATGATCAATGGTTTCATATGTGGCAGTTTTAAGGAATTAAGTGTCCTCAAATAGACCAGTTTTGTTTTTGAACTTATTAGTAGGGCCTCTAGCTCTGAGTGACCATTTCACAGTTCACATTATTTTGTTATTTTTGTTTGTTTCATAACAGGACATATATCATCAAATCATCTTAAAGGCCTAAGTCTTATAATCTTTGTAGGACTGTATAATGACATTCTAGTCACGGATCTTAGTTAGTGGAGGTCACATGCGATCTTTAGCTCAAGAAGTTAACCAAAATCATGTTTTGTTTCATTTTGCAATAGTTCATGTCAACACATGTTTATATTTATATATTTATATTGAAGTTGAAGTTGAATCTGAATGAATCACTGACATGCAGTAACAATAACTACTTACTGCACTGAAGACATTTGAAATGCATTCTGTTAAAGCAAACAACACTGGCTATGAAAATGATGTTGAATACTATTACCTAGGGCTGGGACAGGTCCAAATGTTCATCCCGGGTACCCCACCCACTACTACTCCACCCTACCCGGATACCCATTATGTTAATTCCTGACATCAAATTTGTAAGAAATGGCAATATATTCCTCAGCTCGGAGGCTAAAATTTCGAGTTTTTCAATATCTTAATCATGTATTATATTCAAAAGATGTGACTGTAGTTATGTTTAAATCTACAAAGACAAGACAACCTTTTAATCATGAAAGAATAACATATAACATTGTTTAATCTATTAGTCACATGATCACAACAGGTCCACGTATTGAGACGGGTACCCGGGTGCAACTCATTACCCACCCGTCACAGCCCTACTATTACCTTCATTAATTTGTTCACAAAACTTTGTTGCAATACTTCAATTAAACATTCCATATTAAGATTCTACATCATTGTATTTATTTGTAAACCATCGGCATACAGCCATTACGCAGTGGGGACGGAGAGCATGGAAGTATGGTGTAACAGCAACTAAGAAAATGATCAGAGGGCTCATTTTAATCTACGACTGAAAACAAATGGGATATATATCGGAGTCAATCAATGTTGATCTGATAATAATGAATGTTTAGAGAGCGCATCACCACTTGCACTTCCGTTTGACCATAGTTGTTTGTACAGTAAGTGAGTGAGTGAGTGAGTTATTATTTAACGCCACATCGGCAATATTTCAGCCATATCGTGACGAGAACACATGTGACATATAAGTGGAAGATATGTATATTATAAAAATCTGTCGACGAAGGACAGTAAAACAACTAGAATATYACAATTACAACCAAATCTAGCGTGGAAAGTTAAAACTGATAGCACTATTTGGACAATACCATATAAAACAGGCTATAGATCGCCAACAACTGAAGGTAGATTACCATACTAGGGACCATGGGGACTTACAGTACATTTGCTACCTGCATGGACCCTAGTTGGATGTTTGTACAGCGATCGCTCTAGAGAGATAATTGGTGTATGACGTGAAATTTGCATGTGTGCGATTTTCATTTTCAAACAAACAACCCAAAAAATCCAAAAAACACCAGCTAGAAACAAAAACTAACGACCGTGTGATGCAAGATGATTGTCAAAATTAATGGTCTACAGTGATTTATCGACCTTCTTGAAAACTGTTTAAATCAGCAATGACTCCCCATACACGTGTATGGGGCAACTGCGTTGTGCAAGTGCGTTGTGTTTAGGGGTGGTGATAAAGAGAAATGGTGGTGCGTTCATTTAGATGTCTGTCTTTGAAAAGTTTGTAAAGCTTATACTTCTTATCCAAATTGAAAGTTCAGGTTTCACCTTTTTGGGGAGAGTTTATAATGAATTTATGATGTACGCACTTGGGCAGTCAATATATCACAAAATGTACTTCAATATCTCTTAAATTATTGCAATATATCGCAATATGAGAATCAGGGCAATATCCAGCTCTACTTATTATAATCAAGCATCATTTCCCCTTTGGCGGATTAAGTGTTCCTTGGTCTTACATATTGTAAAAGTAAAACAGTGCATGTTCAGATGTCAAAGGATCCGCAGAAACACTTCATGGATTTTATTGTGGTCTTGTTATTGTCAGTTCTCAATGCATCCTTGTATTCTTCAAGAACATGAACCCAACATCCGATATAGCACTTGTCTTTCTTCAGACGATTATAAAACTTGTGTATATTTACAATGTTGGTGAACATTATTTATTTTGAGATTTGCAGCTTTTATTGGTCATTGACGCCCGGAGGGTACAATGCATAAAGCTACTTACAAATGCACTGAATCGTTGTAATTTTATGGAGTCAGCCAAACTTTAATAAATTATTACCAAAGTTTACAAAATGTTCATATATATGACCAATAGACGTTGTTCGGTTGAAAACGTTCATATTTCGTCCCTACGCATATTTCGTCCCTACGTCCCTTTTTTAATATTTCAGCAAGTATTGAAAATGATATAACCTTCTGAGAAAAATGTAGACAGATACACAGAAAACAAATCTTGGATGGAACTCATCTCTTAAAAGTACTTTAAAATGTACTTTATTGAGAAAGTGTACACCTAACAATAACATTTATTACATACTGAGGAAGAGTTTGAAGCATTTAGTTAGTTCAACAGCCGTCATATATGGACGTAAACTGTTGTCAATTGCTGCACTTATTGTTAAACAAAAGTAGAAGTTTTGTATTCTTCTCTCAGAAATGTTCCTGCGATATAACAGATCGTGATGATAATAACATGCATCCTTTGTGGCAATACTAGTCGGAATATCCTCCTGATCAGTGCCATTCTATGATTCATAGCCCATTGTATTCAAATTTATGTCAAAGCAGCATAATAAAAGCAAATGATTTGAGAGCATTTTCGTTAACATGTAGAGTGGATCGACAGATGAAGTATTTTCAAAATTTACATCAGTGTCATGTGTGTCGTTTGAGTAAACATATATCTGAAGCGTTACCTTTGTAAGTCCCTGTTGGATTTCCTATATGAATAACATGCAAACAGTATTCTCACACATCGTCAGTCATCTATGTTAATCTATAAGCTACATTCATGATAGGAACCGAATTTTCCACACTCGTTGTTGAAGTGATTCTGAGCTTGAAATATGCCAACCAGTCATAGCATGTTCTTCTTGGATGATGACAATATTCCGAACACTGTCCCATACAGATTAAGCGATTCTTTGTTTTAGCTGAAACCTCTGCATTCAGTCGGACTAACTGTCAGCTTCCAAAGAAAATGTCTTTGCATTTTTCAACGCATAACTATGGTGGCTGATTAGGGCCATCGCTTTCTCGCTCGCTTTCTCGCCTCCGAATTTTAAAGCGAGAAAGCGATGGCCCTAATCAGACACCATAAATAACAGTTAGAAGCCTTTCCAGTGAACCTCCTGCCAAACCTTACGACTTACAAGAATGACTCCAATTCGGTATGGTGGTTTTCGTGTTCTGATGAAAATGCCAAAAACTCAAAGGAACAAGCAGGGGGTCAGCGGTAAAGAGTATTGAATGAATGTGTTGAAATAAATAAATTATTATTTTATATTATGATTTGTCAGAATGTTTTTGCTTCCGTTAATATTCTGGAACATGCTGGTTGTTGAGAAAAGTACATGTTGTGTGTATGATTCCCTAAAAGGTGGAGAAGAGTTGTTTCCGCATGAGACATGAGGCGAGACAGTAGTTCTCAGTTGAAACTATTATTCATCCATACTTACATACTAATGCAGGGCAGTGACCCTAAACCATGTGAAGAGTGAGTCGTGATCATGCCATTAACCACTAACCGTTGGTTCGGATCCCACATTCGTCCTGATCATGACTCTTTTTTCATCCCCAGTTGTTCGTTTCATCACAGTGGTCAGCACTTATGACCTGGACCTTTCAGATTATATTTCTACCCAGACCGAAACGGATGACACTACTCAAAGTTATTTATGTTATTTGATTATCGAAAGCAACATATCTCATTGGGCATAACAATATCGATGGCATACAATTGATCACTAAAATCAGTCATGACTCATGATGATAGCATTTCCTGCTCAAACGGTAGCTTCCGCAGTCAAGTGTTGAAAGAGGCGACTGACTATGCAGGCACGCTGACTGTTTGATGACTGTCTTTGTATCCCAGTTTCGAAGTCAATGGTCGGGGTGTCAATCACTAGCCTATGAAGGCTATCACCATTAATGTAGATAACCATTAACATGGTCATGCACTAACCATGGCCATCAAAACATACATAACCATTAACATATGCAAGTCCAAGACCATCAAAATATACACATATTAACACATTGAAAGGCCATGCGTATCAAACAATACCTTCTTACACAATGTCATAAACATGTGAATAGACAAACAGCCAAAAAACCATCTATGAAAGAGAATCAAGTTATATTGATCATGTCGCCGAATTTGGTCGCCCAGATTCTTATGGAATATCAACAGTTTCTCTGTAACAAATACACAAGAGCATGGCATCCCTGGTACAAATAATCGCCAAAAAACTTGACATGAATCTATTTGTGTCCCGAGCGTAATCCAACGTTTTCACACGTACTTCTGAACTTTGTTAAAATCCGTAAATAGTTCCAATCTTTGAAGGTAGTCGTACAACACCGTATTGATCTCCCCTGGTCTTGCGTCAGTGAAATGCTCTTAGTTCTCACAATTTAGATACCAGACCACTATCAATGAGTTCGTTGTCATTGAAAACTTTTCTGTTTCGAGTTTGCATGCGATAGCTAATGACCTAAGAGGAATGGATAGAATTAAATTACCATATTTACATAGTGAAATGATTGTTTATTCGTGATTTGCGATCTTTTGTAACGTTTCCGACTAGATGTCCAATGCACTTTTGAAACATCTAATCGCGGAAGTAATCCCACTGCGGTCAATGTGGTTCCGTCTCCTAGACATATCCCAAAGAATGTTATCAAACATTCGAGTTTTTTAAAAATGTGGAGCATATTTGAAAACGTAGCTTTTCTGCATTGAATTTGAATGCATTGATCCTGAGCGATTCCGCGTTGTATAGAAACGAAAGCTAACAAGTTAACCCTTCAGGTTTCAATGTGTCAAGGAGCAGTTTTATAACCATGCTTTGAAATTATTTCAGATAGGGGTCATCCGCTTTTCATAGCCTGGGCATGTCTTTAATTGCTTCATCGTCAGTTTTGCCTCAAGAGAGGAATCAAGTCAAATTGGCAAACATTCGCCAAATAAAGATGCGTTGCTGAAGAGTAAACAGTTTGAGGTCATTAGTGCATACACGCTACAATTTTTACTTTGAAGTGTAAGCGTTTACCTTAACAGTACTGTGGGTCAAGGTCAAGAAGAGGAAGTTAACGCTACTTACGTATACTGTAGATGTGCCAAATTTAAAGTTCTTCGGAATTCGTTTATGATAATGACAGAATGAAATTGCAATGGTAATTAACGAGGGTATGAAATTAATTGTCAATACCATACCTGTATTAGTTGGTCGAGTGAGTGACTTTGGCTTTTACTTCCTTTTCATTTCATTCTTCTAAGACGCATCAATAATCTAACCGACATATCACAACCTCAAGATATTGTATTGTCATCCTGATGCTTCCCTAGCTGTTAATCTCATATAAGCCAAGGGAATCCTAACCAATCTGAATGCATGTGAGTTATTGAAGTTGCTATTATTTAAGCACAATGTTCCAAAACCTCACCGAGGTTGTTCAAAGACGACTTGAAACTTCCATTTCAGTAAATCTGCTCTTGGGTAGAGACGGATATTTCCAGAGGCCTGGTGGCTGAAAACCGTATGCAGTTATTCGCCTTGCATAACCCATGCACCACTATGCTCTTTGAGTAACTGAGCCCTTCCCTTTGAGTGTGTTTGCTAGACAGCGCATTAATACCTTTCAGAGTAATCTTTCAATGTGGTTTATCTCATTTCCATAATTGGACATGAATTCATTATATTATACAAAGCAACAGGTTGCCCCAAGCCATTTATTGATTTAAGGACTAAATAAGGTGATATTAGGTTTATATAAAGGATGTTATGAGAGCTCCTCTTAAAAGGCACTAGTTGGAAGATGATGACTCTTCAGGGGAAGCTGCCATGGCGCCGCCTAACTCGTGCAGTCTTTTGTGGTAATATACTGACATGCTATTGATACTTTCCAATGGGAAGGGTCTTGTCAGGCTCTGCTCACATTGCATTACTTCGTAACTAGATTCTTATATAACATTCGTTTGTCATGGGTCCCATAGTTTAGATATAATGCTAGTTGTGGCTGTCGAATATGGCAAAGTTTGTGTCAGTAAGGCATTTGTTTTAAGACAGAGCCAGGACTGCCAGCCTGCCAGTTACTGTAGCTGGCATTTGTCTCCCCCCTCTTTCCATCTGCCTTATGGTTTTTAGTACTTGAACTTTTTAAGCATTCAATGTCGGTTATATATTTTTGAATCGACAGCAACGTGGGACAGCAAAGTTGCTTTATATGGTTTCTCAAAAGCAGTGAAACACGTTTTATAATGAATCCAAGAACAATGTGATATTCGGCCATTGTGACGTCAAAACGTCAATTACTAGCTGTGAGTCACTTCACTCTGTACTGTTTGAAATAACGCATTAAGGTCCACAAATATGTCACAGGTTCAACGTAATCACCACGAAAGTGTTTCACCAAAAATATATTACAACTTTTAACTAAACAACAGAAATGTTTGCATGTCGCAATAACAGTGGCACTGGTACGTGCACAGCCATTCCAGTCACATATTCCTCTGTCCAGTACCAATAACACAGGGAAATCGTAGTTCTCCATCTTTGTTCCCTTGTCATAGAAACGAAATCCCTGTAAGTGCTTTATGGCAAAGCAATTGCTACTTTCTGCCTGAAAATGTAGACCATAATTAGCCCAGTCGCGTTTTCATACCAACGGGAAGAGCAAATAGGAAAAGGTTTTGTTTCGTTAGAACAACCAAACATGTTTGCCAACCCACATGTTTGGGTTGGCAAACATGTGTTCATTTCATATGTGTTTGTTGCAAATTTCTGTTTCAAGTAGGAGTTAAACCTACCTCTGTCCAGCTGGAGATTAGATGCATCTTATTTTAATTTGGAACAGCAAAAGTTGTGTTACTCCAGTCTATCATGGCGAAAAAACTCTTTGAAAGCGCCGATCTCTTGGAATGTGTAACTGGACATTGAGAAATAGGCCAGCGATCATTGAACGTTCAGAAACGAGCTCCCAGGAAGTAATCAAGGCATTGCTTGACCTTAAGATACATTAATTGCATTGGTGACTCGTTAAAATTGGTTACAAACACATAGTACCCTGTCTATGGCTGCC
Source organism: Haliotis laevigata (assembly GCA_008038995.1). Lineage (NCBI taxonomy): Eukaryota > Metazoa > Mollusca > Gastropoda > Lepetellida > Haliotidae > Haliotis > Haliotis laevigata. The sequence continues at coordinate 49,559 of VKKT01003843.1, read as the reverse complement.
ATGACATTGGTCACTGAAGGGGAGACGAGCTTAGTGCATATATTGTGACACAATCGTTAATGTATGTTTTTCTAAACTGTATAGGATCTGAAATAGGCTTCATGCGGTGCTGTGTCCAAGTGCGGATGTGTAGTTTTGTAGTGAGTGACCAATTGAAAGTATCTGATAATTCTCCGATATACATTTCATACAGCTGTAATAGGTAATCGGCAGCCATTATCAAATGTTTCTGTTTGAATACTTATTTTTCGATGTTTTCATACGTGCGTGTTTTTATGAAAGGGCAAGTTGATTTTGCGTATCGAACGGATTAAAACTGGTCTTATGCAACCCATACGTATCGTAAGAGAAGACTAATGAGATCGGGTGGTAAGGCTCGTTGACTTGGTTGACACCGTATCATCACGAACATAGAAGCATGGAGTACTGTGGACCAATTCTAACCCGGATCTTCACGGCTCACAGCATCATGGAGCTCCAGTACTTGAAGCCCGTTGCTAGTCACAAAACACGACAAATAGCACCTATGAGCTCAGGTACTTGAATCCCGTTGCTAGTCACAAAACACGACACGCAGCATCATGGAGCTCCAGTACTTGAAGCCCGTTGCTAGTCACAAAACACGACTAACAGCACCATGGAGCTCCAGTACTTGAAGCCCGTTGCTAGTCACAAAACACGACACACAGCATCATGGAGCTCCAGTACTTGAAGCCCGTTGCTAGTCACAAAACACGACACACAGTATCATTACAATACACGGAATCGTCTACTTCAATGATTTAGCACAATAAGTTTTACTTTACCCCTTGGGAAGTCTGCAATCACACACACACACACACACACCATCTCCACCCATCGATAAGACAATATAATATACATATATACATACATATGGCAGTCATTTTCTATGTGAAATTGACCACACTTGTGTAATGAGAAAGGAGCGAAATAGACACGGTTTATGTCCGTGAGGAGGTGCACATGTTCAATATACAGTCTGCAAGTTCAAGTTGTAATGGCAAATTCAGATAAAGCTGTTCGTTGTGAAAGGTCTGAGCAATAGGTTCTGCAGAGGAAGCTCAGCTAAAGTCCAGTAGAAGCCGGCATGATTACGTGCCTCATGACGTGTTGCATTGTAAACCATTGTGGTAGTGTTGGCGTGTAGACATATAGACAACGTCTCAGTACAACGTACTGTATATAATGGACCTTCTTTCGCCATTGCCAATGTATAGCTATTACTTATATAAATTGTATAATAGAATACAAACACTATGTTTAAGTCGTGCTCTTACGCTGTGACCATATTATTTAATACATCTCGTCCATCAACCACTGTAAGGTCGACAGTCTGTCTTCGTTCTTTATAACGAGCCATCTGTCAGAAAGTGTAAATTGTGCATTTATGATCACGTTGACAAATTTAAATGTCATAGAGACCAATGGCGAATGAAAACCATCGGTAGTACCGTTCCTCATTAAGTCATGACAGATTTAGAGTATATATCTCCCTGGCTATTCTCCTTCGACCCAAATCTGGGTTGAACCGTTAGCTTCAGCGGTGGACACTCATGAACATTGATACAACGTCGATACAACGTGTAATACCATTATGTGGTATCCCAGGCACTGATAGGGCTTTGATATTTTTAAAAGTCTGATGGTATATTTAATTATCTCTTTTGTGATGTCAAACCATAGATTTCAAACAAATATAAGGTGTTTGATGTCTCCCTGGCTATTCCCCTCGACCAAAATCTGTGTTGAACCGTTGGCAGTAAAAATCACTGTAAACTCTCTATTTTTATCAACATTCCACTTAACAAATAATTTAGCATTTTTGTTACACTTGTATGGAAAGCCATGGAGCTAATATAATTGGCTCACTGCACTCGTAGATATAACCAATGATGCGGACAAACTCGTTACTTAAAATCAATCGAGGAGAATTAAGGCCTTTTGAGGCCTAGATCACAGTGATGGTATTGGTTAAACTCTAAATATTTTCTAACACAAGACATTGATGATGAATGGCCGCGAAGTTGCCAATACATTAGCCATCAAAAGTCCTTCAAATGGCCGTCTTTATCGATAAACTGAACACACAAAGAGCCCTGTGCCCGTTAGGAGTTAGTTTAGGACTCGTGGAGTGTACGCCGCTTTTTGAAAGTCATGGGACGGTGGATATAGCCAAAATAAATAGTCGGTAGAGAGCTTTACGTCTGCTAGAATGGTTATATTGAGCTGCTTCCGAAACGGCTCCCTCATGTTTTAAGCAACAGCAAACATCTTTAAGTCACAAGAGGCTGTGATATCAGTCCTCAAAACGTTCCTCCGTCCTCTCCTGTGACAAGTTACCAAAGAGTGCTCCTTTGCAGAAGCGGCCCTAAAGATGTCGTTGAAGACGTCGCTTGCCGTCGTCACTGTTGTACACGATCTTGACTGAATGGTCCTTTCATACCTATTGCAGAAATTGGCTGTTCCTGGGGTTGATGCTAAAACTCAATTCAACATTTCTCACGGCATGTCTACTGCACAAAGGGTGAACAATGGTCCTTTTCTTTCGCTGTCCGTCTGGTGAACTGAAAATGTGTTGGATAGATCCGTTAATTAAAATGGATTTGTCCACGTTACATGCATTACGTGATAATTCCATATCGTGATCAGTTAGACAAACATATTCAACGTGGACTTCATTCAGAAGTCGCAACCTTCCGTTCAACCACAGTCACGCCGTTCCGGGTTCGATTCTCCGAACTGGTTCATGTATGAGAGATTTCTTGAGTACTATGTCCGAGTTTGCTTGAATACTATTATTATGGCGGAAACGCTACTCGCTGGCTCTCCTTCAAATGTTTGTGTAACGTAATTGCCTACTTTCAGTTGACCGTTTTCACCGAAACCAACATTACCTTCGTCTCTTCACATGTAGGACAATATTAATAACTATATTATCCCACTTGAAAACCTATGTGCCAATCTTACAAAAATGACACGAATATTTGAAAATAGATAAAAAGTGAGGTAGCGTCTACTCTCCAAATAATGTTGGGGATATTTGGAAACGTCAGACACTTACATAATCCACGCTTATGCCGATGACCGCCGCCACATAGCTGGAATATTGCCGGAATATTGCTGGAATATTGCTGTTGTAAACAATAAACAAACATTGTAAGGGAGAAAATATCTATGAAGGATACGTTATGAGCTGCTGTCAAAATTTCAACGTGTGAAAGGACGTGCTCAAAAATGGGTTATGCCCAACGGCTGGTCAAACTTTCGTTTTTCAATCGGATGTGGTCCGAATCAGTTTCCCATTGACAACACTATGGAGTGCTTTGAACTCTTCTGTGGCGCCTAATCCTGTTCTGCTAACGTAACGGGTGACCTTTGACTTCAGCATATGCAGGCCTACCAAAGAAAACTTTCCCACTGTGCAGAAAAACAATATAAACATAATATCTCGCTACTCAAACAGTGAAAACGGCAACGAAAGACTTTGTATCAGCGAACTTTGAACTCTACTGCGCATGCGCATTACGATCCGCACTTCTTTCCGAGCAATCTTGAATCGCCTCGCGTAGACAAAGTATTGAATATGTCGAAATAATTCCTGTCAATCATTGCATATGAGTGGAAAGTAAACTAAACAAGTGTGCACACAAATATATGATGATGATAAATGCCAAATAACACAACAAAAATACTATAAAAAGGGAATATAGCAGGAAAATGTCAACATGCGGTAGAGATTTCCTCTTCCATGTGCGCATGCGCAAAATCGTAGTTGCAGGCTCTTCGATTTTTAATCCAGTTTTAGCGATTTAAAGCTGCCGTATTTACTGTTTCGGTAGCGAGGTATTATTGTTATGTTGCTATTTCCACGATTAATGTGGGCTTTTCTGCGTTTTTCTGGACAGTTGGAAAGTATTCTTGGTAGGCCTGATATGCGTCTCTCGATCATGTCCCAGACGTGCTTTCCCGAAAAGTACAGTCACAGCCGGGCCCTGAACTTTGGAGAGGTTTTACTGTTTTACTGAGGTAGCCGGTGACAATAAGTACATGGTTGGAACCTGCGTAATGGTCTTGATGTACACCTACAAGGTTCATCAGGGTGCAGAAACGAAGCAGAATTGTCGATAGTACTGGACAAATTGCATTGGTCTTTTCTCAAAGTGATCCATCTCAATACCATTTGATATATTTGTTTGTTTGTTGTTCAACGACGCACTCGGACTTTTATTTCAGCTGTATTACAGCGGTCTGTAAATAATTGAATCTGAACTAGACAGCGAAATGTGTCGGTTGATTTTAACAACAAAACAAAAAATACAAGTATGATGGTATTCGAACCCAGGAACTGCAGTTCCTGTTATGGCAAAGTTAGTCAACTCCAAACTGTCAACCGATGCCTGCTACCTTGAACGAGCATTTAACTTTCTTTTAGGACATGTTTTCTTCTCGTGGGAATGACGTCTGTATTGAAGGAGGTGGCAAAGGGATACGACTGGACGGCACAATGACCACGCAGCAATGAAAGGAATAGACGTAGGTGCAAGCTGATGTAGAAGTTAATGTTCGCTGTTAGCAATACCGTGGCTGGGAACACTAGAGATTTGCAAAGTACCTTTTAGAGAAACGACTGACTGAGTTTGGTTTTACGCCTCTTTAAGCAAAATTCCAGCAACATCACGGCGGGGAACACCAGAAATGGGCTTCACACCTTGTGCCAATGTGGGGATTCGAACCCGGGTCTTCGGCGTGACGAGCCAACGCTTTAACCATTAGGCTACCCCACCGCCCCTTTAGAGAAACGAACATTTAGAGCAAGAGGATGTTGCTTAATGCAATAGTTTAGATCGACGCCTGTGCATCAGGCGTGGCCAAATATGGGGGGCGGTGGGGTAGCCTAATGGTTAAAGCGTTGGCTCGTCACGCCGAAGACCCGG